>CAEGAE010030867.1:0-19302 GCA_903067095.1 Girardinus metallicus | reverse complement strand
GGAGTCGTTGGGTTGTTCTCTGGGAGTCGTTGGGTTGTTCTCTGGGAGTCGTTGGGTTGTTCTCTGGGAGTCGTTGGGTTGTTCTTCAGATGGAGTTGATCCAAACTGCAGGACGCCTCCAGGAGCATCTGCAGGTCTGACAGCAGAGGAATGCAGCTGGAACATGGACCAGACCTCAGGGGAAGGAAAGCCGGCACATGCTGAACCCATCCATCCTGCTGAGCTCCACTTGGACGCCGATGAGCCGTGGAGGAACGGAGCGGGTTACTGGGTTGAAAGCCCAGCTTCTGCTGGAAATCAGTCACAAAGCTATCATTTACCTCCTGACTGGCTTCCAGAAGTGTTAGCATTAGCTTCCTACAGGTCTGATCTGCTCTATGCTGCTTTAAAACTGAAGCTCCATCAGAATAAACTGAATAAACTCCAAACTAAACCTGGAAGAAAACAGCAGGAAAGCAGAATTAAACTGACAAAACCAGGAAAAAGTTGCTGTTTACTTAAGAGCTTGATGAATAAATCAAGGCAGTAGAAGAAGAGCTTCCAGGAAGTAGCAACAGCTGAGGTTTGGCACTTCCTGCTGATGTCAGCAGGTTTGAACCGTGTCACCACCTGCATGGCCCGGTTCTGCTGGATGTCTTTATGACCTTCAGGTCAGACAGGAATCGTTTTAAAGAATCGATGCCCTTCTTCTAAATCTGCTGACATTTCTAATAATTGATGTAGAAATAATCCAGAAGCATCCAGATTCCAGCAAAGCCAAAATGTTTCCACATCACAGATGTTTAAATGTTTGCAGCATTTTGCTGATCAGCATCAAATGTTTTCAACTCATTCTGAATATTTTTAGTTTTTCATGTTGGTTTGATGAAGCTGCGGCTGAACTTTGCCTGCTGAATTGTTTGGCTGAACGTCTGTGGAAGACATTAGTTCCTTCTTAGTTCCTTCCTCTGATTAACGTCCATCTGGAGGACAAGCCTCGTGTCCGGTTCCCCGCCGGCGCCCTGACCTCCTCCGCTCCTCTTCCTCTCTGCTGTCGAGGATTCCTCGGCTTCCTGCTGTGATGGATGCTGGGGAACCGGGTCCAGAACGGGTCTTCATCATCTGGACTCGACCCGGATCTGCTGGGTGTTCCTCAATGTTGGATGGAGCCTTCACCAGAGTCTGCCTCGGTGTCTGTGGGTCCAGCTGGAGGAACGCTCTCACCGTGTCCATCGTGTCCCCGCAGCTCGGTGGCGGTCCTCAGGGACTGCATGAAGAACGGCAGTCTGGTCCAGTTCTTCCAGGAGCGGCAGGTGACCCTGAATCACTCGTTGCCCCTGGAGACGTACCTGCTCAAACCTGTGCAGAGGATCCTGAAATACCACCTGCTGCTGCAGGTAAGACGCACCCTGAAGCCTCTGCGTTTTCAGAATAGCCTGGATCATCTATTCATTTATTACCTGGATCTGTTTGTTGTTGTTGCTTTGGGAACCAGAGACGAGAATCTTCCAGTCGATTCGATTTGATTTTGAGTCACGATTTGATTCAGAAGTTATTTAGAGATTCTGTTTAAATGAAGAGTGACAAGAGGAAGACCGTTTTAGCAAATACAGCATTTAAAACATTTTTATAAATTTCCATATTGTATCTAATTCCACCAGTTTATATTTAAACCAAACTACCAGCATTATGTTAGCTTAGCTGCCTGGCTTTCTCTTAATTAAAAAAATATCAAAGAAATGTCCAGAATATACCCAGCAGACTTTTAATGTGACATTCAGTAAACTAGCATGTAGGAGCAGCAAAGACAAACAGCCTAAACAAATTTCAAAAAATGATTTTTGAGCATTTTGAATCGATCCAGAATTCCCATGATCAGGAATTTTGATTTGTGTTTTTCTGCTACAGGACGCTAAGCTACACTGGCTAGCCACAACTAGCCAGTTTAGCTTAGCGTAGCTTAGCTCATAAATCTCCACTTTTAGCACTGTTATACTAACTCAACTTATCAACTTAATTCAAATTTATTGAACCATCATAGACAACAAATTGCAAACAACTGTTTATTTATGACCTTTTCTCCTTCATGAAAAGTTTTTTTTGCAGTAATCTGATGATGCTTTTTCTTGTTGTTATTATTAACCTGCCAACGGGACCTGCCTATAATCTCAGATATTTACATGTAAATGTTATTTGATATTCAATGTCCCTTTTTTACAAAATAAGTTTGAATCAGTCAACAATCAGGTTATACCTTAAATACAGCTGCTACTGCATTCAGGAGCTAAAACCAGGTTTTACCACTTTATGTTAAACTGTGAAACGGTTCAAATAAAGTCGGTCTGAACCAGCAACCCACCGCTTACAGGACGAATCCCACCACCGTCGCCACCATCAACCGCGCTGAGGGCAACCAGCAATAAATACCAGCTGCACTGTCAGCAGAAACAGGCTCAACTAAATAAACTCAGATAAACTGCAGCAAACTGAATTACAGAAAATAATCTAATCTTTATAGTGTAAGCTAACACAAGCTAAGCTAAGGTAAAAATGTAAAATGAACGGAAACTAACACAAGCTGAGGTCAGTTACATTATCTTAAATCAAGATAAACTGGGTAAGATAAGCTAAGCTAAACCAAGATAAGCTAATGGAAACTAAATAATATAAACTAAGCAAAATTATGCTATGCTAATGTAAAGTTAGCTAATCTGAGCTAAGAAAGAAGCAGCTAGCCAAAGTTAAGTGAAGATGGGAGACATTGAGGTTTGTTTACTTTGACTGAAGTCAGATTCAGTGAAAGGAAATGAGCCGCAGTTGTTGCTTTGCTAACAGCAGAGGAGCTGCTGAGAATCCAGGGTTAATCTGGTTGTTGGTTAAATTCATGACCAACCTTTGGGATTATAGTGTTTATAAGTGGGATGAAGGTTCTGGCTTCTGCGGTTCTCAGATCAGGTTCTTACTTGTAGAGACGTCAGGCTCCTACCAACACCGGTGAAGACATTCAAAGGTTGTGGGTTCGAGTCCCACCAGCGTCTGAGTTTAGATTGGCTGATGTAACATTTTATTTAAGAAAACAGGGACAGATTTGTGAACATATTTGCCTCCTTTGTGACAGTCAGAACATCGGTCTGTTGTCCATGAAGAGCATCGTCCAGGAGGTTCAGCCTGGTTCTGTATGAACCAGGAAACAGGACCAGTTGGGGTGACCCAGTCTGACTGGTTGGCGTCTCTTTGGTTCCTCGATGTCTTCCTCCCGTTGTGGCGCCTAATGAAGCCACTTCCTGCCAGTTTCCCTGCAGTCAGTCAGCTTTGGGCCAAACTGCGGAGCAGCAGCTGAAAACCAGAGAGTGATGAAGGCGCCGGTTAGAAAGATGATAAACATTTCAAACATTTTGAAAGACATTGAAATATGAAATAGTGAACTGGTTGATGTTAGTCGACATCAAGCTGCAGCACTGCAGCATTTATGATGCTGCACTCATGTTAAAATGAGGGAATCAGTGTTTAAAATAAAGCCCACAGAAAACTAAAGATAAAACTCAGGGTTGATTTAACAGACAGAAAAATAGAGCAAAGGGTGATTTGGATTGTAGCTGGAAAAATTATTCACAGTAAATACAGGATGAAGTTCCATCAAATAACTGGTTCAGTCGTCCATTAACCTCAAACATTAACAAATGAATTCATCCGCCTGCAGCGGTTCTCCGTTGCTCCGCCTGCAGCGGTTCTCCGTTGCTCCGCCTGCAGCGGTTCTCCGTTGCTCCCCTTTGTTCCTGTTAGACGTTTAGTTTTTAGCTGTGAAGTTTTTGTTTGATGGGAAATCAAATCATTTCAGATCCTGGAAGCTAACACAAGAAAACGTCGTTTCTCGTTCCAGGAACTCTCCAAACACGTGGATAAGAGCGACCCGGGCTACGAGGTGGTGGAGGACGCCATCGTTACCATGACGGCGGTGGCGTGGTACATCAACGACATGAAGAGGAAGCAGGAGCACGCCGTGCGGCTGCAGGTGGGCCGCAGGAGAGGCACTGCAGCAGCAGGCGCTCAGAAAATGAAATACGAATCTGGACTTTCCGGTTCCTGACAGGTTATGTTGCCTCCCTGCGGAGGAAATGATGCGACGCTCTTCCTTTCTGTCTCACGCTGCAGCCGGGTTTCCATCCAGGATTTTGAAGAGTCACGTTAGAAACGGTTGATGGAAATTAAATAATTTCCTCCGAAAGCTTTTACGTTTGCTTGAGGCTAACGACGAGATGGAACAGATTTAGTTCTGGTGGCCAACGCTCCCATCCGCCGCTGCCTTACCAGAGGAACCAACCATGTGCTACATGTTGGCTAGCAGCCTCTACTTCCTGTTTGTTGCAGCCATGGTTAGCGTCACCGTCTGATGACATCACGCTCTGCGTAATCCGGTCGATTCGCTCCCAACGAGACGAAACGCCTGATTAGCATTTTGGTTTTTAGTGATATTTTAAAACTTTGCTGAAAATGTCCGACCTGGAGACGGCGCCGAGCACCTGCCGGTTAACCTTTAACCTCCCCCCGCAGGAAATCGAGTCCCTGCTGCTGAACTGGAGCGGGCCGGACCTGAGCGGGTTCGGCGATCTGGTTCTGGAAGGTTCCTTTAAGGTCCAGAGGGTGAAGAAGGAGCGCGCCTTCTTCCTGTTCGACAAAATGCTGCTGATCGCCAAGAAGAGGCTGGAGCAGTTCGTCTACAGCACACACATCTTCGTAAGGGACACTGTCTGTCCCCCTGTCTGTCCTCCTGTCTGTCCCCCGTCTGTCCCCCTCACTGTCCTCCTGTCTGTCCCCCTCACTGTCCCCTGTCCCCTGCAGTGCTGCAACCTGCAGCTGGTGGAGACGCTGAAGGACCCGCTGAGCTTCCGGGTTTCGGACCAGTCCATCCCCAAGCAGCAGCACGTGGTCCAGGTGAGACCCTCGGCGTCTCGTCCAGCTTAAACGCCGGCGCCGTCTCACTCTCGCTCGCCTTCCCGCAGACCAAGAACCAGGAGGAGAAGCGGTTGTGGGTGCACTACCTCAAGAGGCTGATCGTGGAGAACCACCCGGCTTCGCTGCCGCAGAAGGTGAGCGACGAGGAACGTCTCTGTCCTCTGAACATCCATCCTGCCCCGGGGACACTGAGGGACCGCCCAGCAGCTGGATGCTGCAGCTCACTCTGCAACATCTGGATTTCCTCTGGAGCTCCTCACCTCCACCTATCTACATTAACTATATTATTTCCAGGAGCTTTAAAATCTTATTTATACTGCTGATCACTGGATAGTATATGCTATAACTGCTTGCCGTAACTGTCTTCTTTTAGGTTTGAGTTTCAGCTGAAATAATCCAACAGATGTTTAATTACTCTTTCTTATAAAACATCAGTAAAAGGTCAGATAAAGAATCTACCTTGATTTGTTCTGACAGGAAACAAACGTTTCATGTGAAGCTGGTTGAACGTCTGTTTGGAGTTGATGTTTGCTGCCACCTGCTGGTTGGTCAGAAACACTGCAGGTGTAAAAAGATGCTGCATTCCTGAATGCGCCTTAGTAAAGTTACACTGTAAAAAATCTACATCAAGATTTTGGCATGTTTAGTCTGATACAACAGAAGCTAATGGGTTTCATTTTTTAATGTTTTTATTCACCCCCCCTACACACACACACACACACACACACACACGCACACACACACACACACACATATAAAGGTCACAAATTCAAACAGTTTCAAACATTCAATTAGCAAATATCTAACTTGCTAACTAAATATTTAGCTAGCAAACTAATTATATCATGTAAACAATTTGTTCACCAACTAAATATTTTAGTTTTCTAGCTAAATGTTTAGCAGCAAATGTTTTGTAAGCTAGCTCTATGTTTGGTTAGCAGGCTACATGTTGCATTTTTCTCATAAAACCGGCTAAATAATCTTGCTGCTAGTTTTTGACTGTAACTTTACCATCGCCCCTCCACAGCACGCTGCTTCGTGTTCTGCTTTAGAACATGGAAAGTTATGATGTGAATGAAAATACTTTCATGTAGATTAACCTGAAATTAGGTAAATGTGAGTCAGAGTTTCTGCAACCACAAAAACTACGAAGGTCCCAGTACAGCAACTGGTACTGAGTGGAAGAGAAGTTTGAAACTGAAACAAGCTGCGATTCTTTAACGTTAAATAAATGAATTTATAGTCTGACTAGTGGAGGCTACATGTGGCCTCAGAAATCTAAAACTGCATTTTATAGCTCTGACACTAGAGGGCGCCAGAATGTAACAAAAGGTTTAACTTGTAAAATAATATGGATGGATAACGGTCTGCTTTCTAGTTGCTCTGCACCGTCCAGCTTTAGCTGATGTTTTTATCCTTGATAGGATAAACAGACTTAACTTCAGGTTCCTGATTTATCTCGTCCGTTTCCTCCTGGCTTCATGTGACTGAAGCGCTGCAGAAACGTTTATCTGGAGAGTTTCAGCTGAGCTGCTGAAACTCTCCAACATTTAAAGAAACTATTTGGATCCAGATGAAAACAGAAATGAAGCTGCTGTTGTCATCTGGTCTTATTGAAGTTTTTATGTGCGGTCCCTCCCTGCAGGCCCGGCAGGTCCTAGGAGACAACTTCTGCCAATGTGAGTTCACACACACACACGTTTCTACAGCAGCACACCCTCATCTGACCTCTGACTTTGACCTGGCCCATCTGTTTCCTCTGAATGACCTCTGTGATTGGCTGCATTGAGAGCTTGAGCATGTAGTGACATCACTTCCTGTGTTTCAGCTCCGCAGTTTGATCAGGAGAGCCTAAAGAAGTCGTGCGCCTCGCCGCGTCTGGACGACCTTCACGGTTTCCATCGAGGCCGGCGTCAGTCAGGTAGGGGTCCTCTGCTCTGGCTAGCGGAGGTTCAGGTGAGTTTCTGATGGACCGGACTGATCCCTGCGGCTCTGCTTTCTCTCTACAGAACCGCCAGAGCTGCTGCTGTACACTCCAGAAAAATCCAGGAAGGGTCTGCCTCTGCTGCTGGAGGGGACGCTGCCGTACCGCCGCACCCGGAGGCAGTCAGGTAACCTCCAGACGCAGCTCAGGGCCCACACAACCCACACACCTGTCCCTTCTCTGTGTGTGTGTGTGTCTGTACCAGGTTTTATCTCCTTAAGGGAACCTATTGCTGTCTACAATGTGGGATTATGGGGACCATTGCTCCTGTTTGGTCCCCATGAGGGAAATTGTTGTTTTTGGGTTAGTGGTTAGGTCTGTGATGGTAAGGGTTAGGTTAAAGGTTAAGGTTAGGGTTAGGCTGTAGAAATTAATGGAAGTCAATGTGAAGTTCCCACAAGTGATGAAAACATGACTGTGTGTGTATATATAAACACATGTTGGTGTCCTGATGATGACGATGATCTTCGTCTCTCTTCCAGCTCCTGCTAAAGACATTGAGGCGGCGTTCCGGCCTGGTGGTGAGTCCTTCCGGATCCGTCCAGAGCCGGTCTCCGGTTCTTCTCTGCAGCTCCAGTCCTCCAGAGCTCCTGCTGGTCCTGGATCAGATGGAGGTCCAGTCAGGAGACTGGCTGGTCTGGAGGACTGGAGGTGTGGTTTCTGAACCATATGGACCGTACCGACCCGGTTCTGAACCGTCTGCTGATGCTCTCAGTGTTTACCTTCTCTGAGTGGTCGGACAAGTTGTCGTGTTTATAGATGTTTACCTCTGAGGCCGGCCTGCAGCAGACCTCAGTCCAGCTGTGGATGTTTGTCCTGAAGAGCCGGTTTGAATGTAGAATCGATTAGACGTGTGTCAGGCTCTGGGTAACCGAGCCCACTGAACCCACTGAGCCACTGAGCCACTGAACCCACTGAACCCACTGAGCCACTGAGCCACTGAACCCACTGAACCCACTGAGCCACTGAGCCCACTGAACCCACTGAACCCACTGAGCCCACTGAGCCACTGAACCCACTGAGCCACTGAGCCACTGAACCCACTGAACCCACTGAACCCACTGAACCCACTGAGCCCACTGAACCCACTGAACCCACTGAACCCACTGAGCCCACTGAACCCACTGAACCCACTGAACCCACTGAGCCACTGAGCCCACTGAACCCACTGAGCCTGTGGCTGAAGTCAAAGGTCATTGTCTTCACGATGAGGTCGGCACGGGAGCATGAAGTGATTTATTAAATCATGAAATAATTGTATCTAGTTTTTAAAATGAAATCAAGACATTTAACTGAGGCAAATATAAATGATTCCACATTTCATACATTATTTCAGTTTTTATTTTTTTAATAAATTAATGACTCAAATAATTATTTCTTAAGTTAATTATTGTAATTTGGCACTCTTCAGCGTACATAGATGAAGGTCAGGCTGCAGCATCTCAATCATATTTCCATCCTGACTTTGACTAGGCCACTCCAGGCTTAGGTTATTCCTCTTGGTGTCGCCTCCGTGTTTCTGTGGTTGCCGAAGCAGCTACATGTTGCTAACGTCTGTGTCTTCCTTCTCCCTGCCAACCTGATGCTTCTGGACGCCCAGCAGCTCTGAAGGTAAGACGTCAGCTCGGAGGCATCCGGTCCAGTCGGTCACAAAGGTCCTGTGGTTTCCTGAAGCGACGAGGCTAAAGGTGGATGTTGTGTTGCAGCAGGCGGGCAGCGAGGGAGAACTCTGCCCCGCGGACAGTCTGGGCTCTGCAGACAGCAGCAGCACTCTGGCTTCATCCGTTATAGAGGTGGAGACGGAACGGAGGGAACGGAGAGAGCTGGAGGAGGTACGGAGGGAGGGAGGGGAGGAGGGAGGGAGGGAGGGAGGGAAGGCAGGGGAGGAGGGAGGGGACGGAGAGAGCTGGAGGAGGGAAAGGAGGGAGGGGAGGGAGGGAAGGAAGGAGGGGAGGAGGGGAGGGAGGGAAGAAGGGGAGGGAAGGAGGGAAGGAAGGAGGGGAGGAGGGGAGGGAGGGAAGGAAGGAAGGACTCACTGAATGCGTTTCTATTGGAGGAGGAGGAGGAGGAGGAGCTTGCTGGCCTCAGAGCTCCGCCCACGTTGTCGATCACCGAGGAGATCCTGGAGTTCATCAACCAGAGCCGAGTCATGGAGGGACTCTCCACCACGGTTAGATCCGCTCCGTGTTTCTCTTCAGCCCATCAGAGGTAATCACTCACGTTTACCTGATCTTCCAGAACCAGAACCAGGATCCTCCCGGTCAGGTCCGATCTCCAGCCGACCCGACCGGTCCGCTGCCTGCGGTCGCCCCCGGCCCAGAGCAGAGACTCCTGGTTGAGCCAGACCAGGAAGGAGAAGACCTGAAGAACAGCATCACTGACCAAGATCCAGCTGACGAAGGTCCAGATGGTTCTGGTGAGGCAGCCGGGGTCAAAGGGCAGGAAGCAGCTGAGACAGGACCAGGAAGTGGTGATGAAGACGAACAAACCCTAGAGAAACCTTCATCGTCAGATCTGCAGTCCTGCATATCTGTAGAAGAAAACACCGACCACCTCATTGAGTCGGAACCGCACAGCCCAGGTCCCGTTTCCCAACCCATCCAGCCTGGTACCATCCACCGGTACCAGGCTCCCAAAAAAGGCTCCACCCTCACCAACAAGGACAAGAAGATCATCGAGAAGATCAGGAGCTACTACGAGGCCGCCGAGGCCGAGGAGGATGAAGCTGAGGACGAAGAGGAGCAGAGAGAGGGAGCCACCACAAGAAGAAGAAGCAGTTTCTCCCAGATCCCCTCCGGCTTGGTGAAGGAGTCCGTGTCTCGTTTCACCGTGAGCCAGGTGGAGGCAGCGAGCGCGCAGTCCACTCTCGACGACGTGGAGGCAACCGAGGAATCCAGGTCCGGTTCTTCCTCCCTTCCAGCCGACATAGAGGATCCGCTGAGGTCTCCCGAGGGGGAACCGGAGAGTCCAGACCAACCGTCCCCCCCCAGGCAGAACCCGGACTCAGAACCCAGAACATTTCCTGAACCAGAGATCCAGGGGGAGGTCTACAAAGGTCCTCCAGAGGAACCGGAGGAGGGAAAGACCGTTGCTGTGAAGACCACAGAAGAAGAAAGCTTGGCTCTTTCTGAGCATCCAGAAAAAAAAGACGAAGAAAGAACCACCGAGCTCCAACCGAGCCAGGCAGAACCCTCCATACACGGGCCGGAACAGGAACCGGGCCAAACAACCAAACAGGGCAGAACCCAATCCACATGGTCCAGAACCAAAACCAGGGACCCAACAAGCCTCAGGGAGAACCTGGAGCGGTTCCCCAGTCAGAGCAAAGTGGGTCGGTGGTCCCGCCACTCCAAGATCGTCAGCGCCAACCGGGCCCTGTTTGAGGGGATGGGGTCCGACGTCACCGGTATCGGCCTGTTTGAGACGAACCCGGTGGTGGACCCGGTCCTGATGGAGAATTCTGAGCGTATTCTAAGCAAGGTCCAAACTCTGGCCCGCATGTACAGCGCCAAAGCCAGCGCCATGAAGGTGCCGCTGTTTCACAAGCGGGTCAGCACCATCAGAACCCAAGCCTGGGCCTCAGCAAGGCTGTCAGGACTTTCTGCTCAGAACCGGGACAAAGGTCCACCACAGCAAGAAAAGGAGTCTGAAGCCCAGACTGGTTCTGAGACCAAAACAGAGACCCACACCTGCAACGGACCCATCCAGAACCAGACTATGATCCAGGAGGGAAGGCCAGAACCCCGGACAGACGGTTGGTCCATGTTCAGTCGGGTTCTGTGAACATGAGAGCAGGAAGAATCATTCATCAGTAACTTCTGATCCAGATCCAGAACCGGATCCGGGTCTTCTTTAGGTCACAGCTAGCAGCTCAGAACCAGAAGAGTTCTGGAGGGTTGGGTCGACCCTGCTGCAGTAGTCGATGCCACTTTGGATCCGTCTTTATGTGGCTCTGCAGGTTCAGGTCAGAGGTCAAAGGTCATCCAGATCTCTAGTTCCCTGCGGTTTGTTGACTCTGAGGATTTGAACAGTTCCTGTTCCTCTCCTAAATGAATCAGAAAAGTTCTGAGATGATTCTTCTTGGTCCCGTTTTGTACGTCACTAGAACCGGACCTTTTCGGTTCTGCTCAGCAGGTTAATGTTTCTAAAACGTCTCGACCCGTTTCTGCTCTCTAGACCCGCAGCAGGAAGAGGCGTGGCCCAGTGTGACCCGGACCGGGGTCCAGCAGAACAGTCTGTCCAGACCAAGAGACTTCACCTGCTCCAGAACACCAGGAGAAGGTCCACGTGACCGGAACCAGGCCGTGTCCTCCAGAACCGGGCCGCAGCCTCAGGGGTCCAGTCGGGACTCCCCTGCAGAGGAAGAGGAGGAAGACGAAGCTGCCGCCGTTTGTCCTGAGCCTGAAGAGCCGCAGGAAGCAGGCGGGTGAGTTCCTCAGCGCTGACCTCAAGGTCGTGTCCTCCAGATCAAGGTCGGACCTGCTCAGGTTTACCGTTCCTCCTCCAGCCGGCCGGAGCAGGACGAAGGGCGCCGTGTGGACGCGGCTGGTGGACGGCGGACCTCTGGAAACGTCTCCGGACCCGACCGAGACGCAGCAGCTGGACGGCACGAGGCAGACCGGGGGGGTCGTTCCGGGTTGATCCCAACTCCAACAGAGTCCAGAACCACAGGGGAACCGGGTCTGACCGAAGAGCCGTCCCCAAAAGAGACGTGGAGGGAGGACGGGTCAGGACCAGCTGGGTCCACCGGGCGGCCGGACACGGTCGACCCGATGGACCATAAGACCGCCGCTGGTCCTCAGGGGCCTCAGAAAGACGAAGCTCCGCCCAGTCCGTGCTCGTCCGACTCGCTGCTGGCCGGGGTCCACCGGGCCTCAGCGGGACCGTGGACCAGCAGCAGCTCACATGAGACGGAGCGCAGGTACGTCGATCTGAGGTCAGAGGAGGTCAGAGCTGGAAGTAAAACCAGTGTTCAATACTTTGAGTAGGCCACATGAAATCCAGACAAAGGAGAAAAATCTGAGCCTGTTGGCAGAAGCTCAACCTGATACAAACATTTATTCTGATACAAACATTTTTATTCTGATACAAACATTTATTCTGATACAAACATTTTTATTCTGATACAAACATTTTTATTCTGATACAAACATTTCTTTATGTTATTGGAGGAAGCTGACATGCCTAAAGTGTCCACCAGGGGGCACAGCATCGCTCTAAGACGATTTTAACATCAATCTGCTGAAAGAGCTGCTAATGATTTAATAACTTATGATTTATTTTTATAAATCACGTTTTTTTCGAGTTTTATGTTTTCAAATATAGAAAAATGTAAAACATTTGTCAAAACAATATGGACTCATTTTATCTTATGGGCTTTTGATATTTCTGGAAAATGACCCAAGAAAAGCTCAAACCTCAGATCTGAACCTAATAAATCAGTCAGTGGAATTTATTTGTGGAGCTACCCGGCGCGCCAGAGTTCTTATCGTCATGGAAACGTCCGACCCAGGTCTGTTCTGATCCAGTAATCAGAGTCAGAACCAGATTCAGCCGCCAACTTTTTGCACAATAACAAGAAATTTGACTTGGATTCTGCTGTCAGTTGCAAAAAGCAAAAGATAAATGTATGTAAAAGAATACTTTTGTTCTGTTTGGTTTTATAAACATATTAAAGAGGAACATGAGGCGGAGTCAGTCAGCCTGGTGCTGACCTCGGCGTTCTGGTTGTTCACTTGCTCAGCCAGCCAGGTAGAAAACGTCTCTGTAGCACCGCCCTGAAGGTAAAAGTCCAAACGGGTCATGTCCAGCATGTGTGGGGTCTGCAGAGGTGATAGCTTCCCGTTTTGTGACTCTTGACCTGCACCAGACCCGGATGGAGGGAGGGCCAGCCCGTTGATGGCTCCCTGCAGTGTGTGCCGGTTCTGGTTCTGAGGATGATCCAAAGCAGACACAGGACCGGCTAAGCAGAAGATGACTCAGACGTAGGGCCAGCCAGGGTTCGTTGTTTGTGCGAGAAGTCGCCGTGCTGCATGACTGAAGCTCCAGAAACATCGGATCTGCTTCAAACTGCAGATGGTTTTCATCTCCGCTGGTTGGAGCGAGATGAAGCAGGCGCTCCTCCGTCTGCGGACCGGATGACTTCCTGATTGGATCGATCAGTCGGTCCTCTGCTGGGGTTACTCCTGGTCAAAGGTCGGGTTGGAACCTGATAATATTTAGCTCACCAATATGTGCCTCCTCACACCTGCTAACGCGAGACACTAACTGAACCTTTACTCCATTTATGCCTTTTATAAACAGAAGTGGAATTTGTTTTTCGATGAAATGTGTGACAGACGCTCCTGAGAGCTTTCTCCCTGTGGCTTTTCTCCAGATGTCGGCTGGAAGCAGAGGAACAGTCTGGTGTAATTCATCTCCACATGTGGGACATAAAATAACTTCAGTTCTGCATGTTTTCACTGAACACGGAGTCTGTCCTGAATGCTCTGCAGAACTCAGGAGAAATGACCCAAGCTGCAGAGATTATGTTTTTAGTTAACCGAACTGAACAAATAATGGAAAGATTTGGAAACAACAAGGACAGAACCTCTCAAACCTTCATGAAGACATGAAAACCACAGCTTGGTTGATTCCTAAGGGCAGATATTCCAGGAATGGAGCCTGAAAGTGAATGTTTGCTTACTGCTTCACGTTCTCCTGAAGCCAAAGGGCTGGATGCCAGTCGGTTTGATCTTCTCCTCTCCCGCTGGAACACAGATGGACCACAATATCACAAACTGCTCCAAGTGTTCAGCTAATAGTCGGTTAAGTTGTTACTCATCATGGTGTAATGACTCATTACTGGTTCATCCACAGGCTGGAGGTGTGATTCATAAAGACGTGTAAACACAGGTCAAACAGCAACATTCCTCTGAAAGGCTGCAGGTCTGAGCTGAAACTAGGAGGAACAGTTAACTAGACAGACTGGAGAAAGCTCTGCGTTCTGCTCAGTGTCTGGTCTCAGTTTCCCTCTTAACTTTGTGTTGTTGTTGTTTTCAGGAGGCCAGACGAGCCGCTGTCTGGATCGTCCCTCAGGACAACAAGCCCCGTCCCCTCAGTCTTCAACGCCAGCCTCGTCCATCGCTCCCCTTCTCCTCTAAGAACTGCCAGCGTCTCCTCAGTCCGAGCCCCTCCCTGCTCCTCGCCATTCAGGCACATCCCAGTGTCCTCCCCTACTCCAGCATCTCCTGCAGGCTTCACTTCAGCACTGTCCTGTTTGTCCCCCACTCCCTCTACTGTTTCCTCTGTCAGAAGCCCAACTCCATCTCTTCCTCTGTGTGGAAACTCTTCATCATCAAGAGGAATACCTTCCTCCCCAATTCCTCCCCTCCATTCTCCCACTTGTCCCTCCTCAGCTTTTACCAGATCCCTGGCTGCCTCGCACATCAGTCAGTCCATCAGTCAGAGTATGTCTAAGAAAGGAACGGCCCGACAACAAGCACCGACCATAAAGCTGACGAATCCGAGTCCCTCCTCCACTCCGGATCTGCGACGGCGCACACCTTCACCGAACCCTCCTACTGCTCAGCTGGGCCCCAGCATGCCGGCTCATACCCAGCTGGGGTGCACTAAGGAGAGGTACCAACATCCCAGATGTCCCCCATCTTCGGTCCGGTCCTCATGTCTGTCTCCGCCTTCTGTTTCTCAGTGCCCTCCCTCTCCGTCGACAGGCCTTCGTCAGCCTCGGTGCTCCTCCCCTTCACCACGGCCTTCCTTCCTTCACTCCAAATGTGCTTCACCACAACTTGGCAAGAAGAACAGCAACAACAACAACTCTGCTGGGTATGTAGGTGGTGCTGTCGGTAATGGAGGCTGCTTAGGGACTGACGGCCGTACCGAACCCCTCCAGAGTCAGTATCCTCTGTGGTCCGGATCTCACAACCGTGTAGCGCGGCCGTTTTCTGCATCTGAACCCAGCTCACGAGTTCAATCTCCAACTCCCTCCCCAACTCCAGCATCATTTGTTCGCCTCTGCTCCCCACCACCACAGCATAACTACTCCTCCCCCATGGCGAACAAGCCCCCTCACCCCCGGAGTTCACGGGTCGGAGGTTCCCACAATCACCTGGACCTCCGGTTGGACCTACCAAGGGCTTCGTTTGATGATTCCAGTTGTGGTGATTCCTCTGCATGTGTGAGCCCCCAGATACTCTCCCCTCCTCCTATTGGGGTGCCAGTTTGGACAAATAATGTAGCGGTGCCTCAGCCCAGGAACCCTCGACATTCAGCTTCCCCTTCCTTGTTTTCATCCACTTCAGGATCTCAGACATACAGGAATCCTTCCTCCCCTCTTCCCTCCCAAATCCTCCGCAGGCCCCTTTCCTCCACCCTTTCAGACAGACCTCCAAGTCCAGCCCGGAGCGCACAGCGTCGTTCCTGGGCGGACTTTGGCCAAAGATCCCTCGGCTTCACTGGATCCATCCGAGGATCCTTTGAACAGCAGGAGTCCTGTCCGATTAGTCCAAGCAGTGGGTGGTCCTCCCACAGCAGCTCCCCGTCCTGCCTAAGCCCTCGAGCCGGTCTGCAGTGTCCCGTCTCCCCAACCAGGTTAACCTCTGGTAAGGGTGCTATTAATGGGCAACATTTCACCAGCGTCTCTTGGCCAGACGTTCGAGAGTTGTCAAGCAAATACAACGGAGAAGACAGTCCAGAAACAAGCATGAGTCCCACTGCGTCCATGTCTCCAGTACACCTCATCACTTCCCCATGTCCAACGGACGGCCAGGCCAACTGGGGCGACCCACAACCGGAGGAAGGAAGCTGTCGCACTCAGCTGATCTGTGCTTACGTCACCCGGCCCTCTCGCCATCAAACTGTTTCCTCCTCCTCATGCCTGACCTTCTCCCCCTCTGGGTTGACCTCCCCTCCCCCGGAGTCACACCAGCTCCACAGCCTCCAGGTCACTGCCTCGCCCCCTCCACCCTCAACACTCTCCCCTTCACCCATCATATCATCCCCTTTGCCCAAACAGGGGAGCCAGAAGGCCAGTTATGCCACCACAGTGAACCTCCAGATTGCTGGAAGTGGCCGAATAACCTCGTTCAGCACCGCCCAGGTTAGCCTGACTCAAACCCTGCAGGGCGGAGCTGGTCCTCCGGGGAGCCAGGACCAGATGGCGAGAAGAGTGAGCATCAACGGACTCTCGCCTGTTCCTCAGGCGTGCAACAGGCCATGAAGGGAAGAATGGCGGCCATGGATCCGGTTCTGAGAACAAGCGGGCAAACAGGACAGAGAATGAGGAGCTTGAGGAAAGATGTGCACTTATCCAAACTGTAAGGACGACATCTTCAGCTGCTGGTCAAGACCCTCTGGATCGGGTCTTAATCTGGACTTCAGAACTTCTACTTGACCTAACCATGAGGAACGCTGGACATTTGATTCGGGCTTCCAGATCCTGGCCATGTTAGTGTGTTTCAGTTGGTTGTGAACTGAAGAGAACATTTTGGATCTGAAGAGATTTACTCGCACATGGAATCATGTAGCTTTTGGACATTCGGGGTCCAAAGACAATCCCCACAACTCAAAGCTGGACATGAAGAACGGGGATATCATGGACAGTTTGAAAGTTGAATTTCTGCAGATTTAAGGTTCCCTGAAATGAAAGTTTTAATGTTCTTTAGCTCCTGTTAGAGAGCAGGAGAACATCTGAGAGGACAACACCTTGAAGTTTAGTCTTATTTTATTCTGTAACAACTTGTAACTTTTTAAATCTCGTTTATTCCTGTTTTTATTTATGAAGTTACTCTCCTCCTTTTTGGCACTTAATCTCCTTAAAGTCCTCTTGGTATTTTTGCACAGAGTTCTTTTTAAACGACGTGTCTGCAGGTTCTCTGATGACTTCGGACCAAACTTGTTGCTGTTTATGGTTCCGTGTTGCTCTCAGCGCTGCGGCCCGATAAAGTCCAGCTGTTAACAAATACTGTCGTCATATCGGTTACATCAGGTCTAATGTTTGTTTGCTTTGTTTTGGCTCGTTATCTCACCAGACTGCTGGAGGCGAACTGGGTTGTTCTTTGTGACGGGACAGAAATAAACATTAGTATCTCGATCTTCGTGTCCCAGAGGTTTCAGTGAAACGTGATGTTTTGGCTGCATGTCTTAACAGATGCATGAGATAAAGCCCACGTGGATCCGCTCCACCTGTGATCCTGCATCTCCTTCGTGACACAAGCTGCTGCCGTTGGGCATGAAGATCCAAAGTGTGCAGCTGATAATGTTGTGATTGTCAGAGGACACTGAACCGTGAAGCTCTGATAACATGCAGCAGTTTCAGTTTTACTTGACGTCTGGCAGCTTGCTGTGCAGCTCAGGGTCCATTTCTATCTTACAGATGCTGGTTATTAATAAACTTCACAGATTTAAACTCCTGTGATCTGGTTATTCTGGCAGTTGTACAAACGGGCCTGGGTGTGTAAGTAGGAACCATCATAAGTGGTGGGCACCGCTGGCTATAAAACTAGCGCCGCTAGCCCTAAAATGATAGTCATAAACATTAGTTCCGCTAATGCTAAAGGGCTATACCAACATGGTAGTTAGCGGAAGCTAATGGTTAAGCGCCAACTCCAACCATATTGACACCCACCATGTCAAAGACAAAATATGCGTTGCAACCTAACAGCACCCTCAGCAGGGTCAACTTTACCTGTGTGGTTGCTGAGTTTTGCTAACTGCTAACTCTGTTGCCGACTTTGCCAAATGTACCGCGACAAAGCTTTGGTCAGAAAGCAAACAGCAAAGCATTCTGGGTACAGAAAAAACATTTGCTTCACTGCATCTCAGGTGGAGAATGTGAGTAGAGGAAAAGGAACTGCTGCATTAACAGACTTCAAAATAAGAGCATGAATATAAATGTCTATTTGAAGAATTCCTTACAGTTGGTAAACAAAACGTCAACACAGATGCTGCACTTTATTAAACTGAAATTTTACCTAACAAATGAGTTGGCACAAGTAAATTTTAGTTGGATATTAGCGAACGTTGTACCAACACAGCCTAGCGGAAGCTAATGCTACAATGCTAAACTCAACCATGTTGATGCTATCATGTGTCATCGACAAAGCATGTTCTACAACATAGTATAGCGCCCTCCACAGGATCAATTATCTCATTGCACACCCACCTGTAAATCAGTGCTTCATTATTTATCTGAAAAAAATTGAGTCTGCTAAACATTTAAAGCTAACAAAAATGCTAAATGAAAAACTAGTAATTTAGTGGGGGATTTCCACCACAGATGATGGCGATGATGTGAGGTTGATGAGCTGCTCTGGCCTCACATCTGCACTAAATCAGTTTTATTCACATATTTTATGTTTTAAATGGTTTTGATTCAAAAACTGAACCAGCTGACAGAAACTGAACGGCATCTGTGAAGCATGGTGGTGGAGGGATGGTGATGTGGGCTTTGCAGTCTCTGACTGCAGGCGGTGAGAGAGACTCCAGACCCAGAACGGGTCCAGAACGGGTCCAGGCGGGTCCAGAACGGGTCCAGGCGGGTCCAGAACGGGTCCAGGCGGGTCCAGAACGGGTCCGGGCGGGTCCAGAACAGGTCCAGAACGGGTCCAGGCGGCTCCAGAACGGGTCCGGGCGGGTCCAGGGCGGGTCTCTCTCTAACTAAATTGCAGCAGCTAGCTAGGATGACAGTCATAGACTAGTTCATCTGAAACTAAATTTATATAAAATTTTATTTGCAAATCATTTTAAAGCAATAAATTTATTTCTGCTTTCTCAAAAATAGCTACAGGAAATATTATCTTGACATTTTACTTAAATATGCATCTTCAAATGACGCAGACTCTATTTCACCTGCTGAGCGGCTTTTGCAGCTTGAACTGATGACGCGTCGACATCCTGAAGTCTGTTGGACCTCAGAGGTTGTTGGATCTTTGCGGCTCCAGAACCGTCAGAACATCAGTGGCGCCATCTGACTTTACATGTCTGAAAACTTTTGGGCCTCAAACAGTTCAGCTTCAAAATGGATCATGTAGAAAAACGAACATAGAAACAGCTCAAGGCAGCATCTACAGCAGATCCACGTTACTGAGTTTGACCCCGTTCTGTGACCTTTAACCTGTGGACGTGATTCTGACACGTGTCAAAAAGACAAGGAGGCATCATCACCATCATCATCATCACCATCATCACCATCATCACCATCATCATCATCACCATCATCATCATCATCACCATCATCATCATCATCATCATCACCATCATCATCATCACCATCATCACCATCATCACCATCATCATCATCACCATCATCACCATCATCACCATCATCATCATCACCATCATCACCATCATCACCATCATCATCATCACCATCATCATCATCATCACCA
>CAEGAE010030865.1:0-11244 GCA_903067095.1 Girardinus metallicus | reverse complement strand
CCAACCAACCAACCAACCAACCAACCAACCAACCAACCAACCAACCAACCAACCAACCAACCAACCAACCAACCAACCATCTATCCATCCATCCATCCACCCATCCATCCATCCGACCAACCGTGCTGGAGTACCACTGGGGTTGCTAGGTAACGGGTCAATGTCTGTCTTTGTGACAGTCGTGAGGTTTTATAAAGGGCTCATTTTCCAGACACCAAAAAAACATCATTAACTTTTTTTTTTTTTTAAAGAAGCTGCTGTTTTTAGAAACATTTGAGATAAAAATGTGCAAAATGTGATTTTGTTTTTTAAATGGTTTTAGAAGGATGGTTGGGCATAACAATAATTTCCCTGAGAAAAGGATGCCAAGATTAGACTTTGTACATTTTTCAGTGCTAACGTTTGCCACCGCATTAAAAGAGGAATTTCTTTAAGGCCTTTTTACACATTTTTACTGCTGCCGGTGTTCTGTTTATCTGTGCTACCCAACACCGACACTGTGTGTTTTCTTTTATTGTTTTTTTTTTAAATATATAATTTTCCAACTTACAGCTGACCTGAAGCCAGATTGCTGCACACACACACAGCTCTGGCACACGGGGAGAGCATCTGTCCTTGCTTTTACTTAACCA
Source organism: Girardinus metallicus (assembly GCA_903067095.1). Classification (NCBI taxonomy): domain Eukaryota; kingdom Metazoa; phylum Chordata; class Actinopteri; order Cyprinodontiformes; family Poeciliidae; genus Girardinus; species Girardinus metallicus. Next base: position 10,612 of record CAEGAE010030865.1, on the reverse strand, counting down.
CGCACTCAGAGTCGGCTTTTGTTCTGCAAGCATTCAGCTTTGTGAGTAGGCAGGAATTCATGTGACGAAGTGCACAGTAAAACACACTCCTAAGTAAAACACACTCCTAAGTAAAACACACTCCTAAGTAAAACACACTCCTAAGTGTGCACTTCTGCATCCAGAAAACCATCTCAGCAGTTGGAGCCGGATTCTGTTTTCTTATGGTCCCGATCCGCTTGCTGGTGACTGACTCAGGTTTACCCAAATCCCTGACTGATCAGAGCCGACTGCTTTCCTGCCGTCCCCCTGGAGCGGACTTAGTCATTAGACAGAAGCACATATTAGTTATTTATGTGGGTGTTAAATGCAGTGATGAATAGCTAATGTAGATCTTGCTGATCCTCCCGTTTAATTGCCCGTAGCACTTGTGGCCGACTTTGGATCCAGGCTCAGACAAGCGCATCATATGGAGTGTCACATTTAATAAAGAGTCGCGCCTTTGGAGCCATATTGTCCCTGTCTGGCGGTGACTCAGCCGCATCCAAACGGGCCTGCTGGCTCTGGTCAGTGACAATTCGCTCTCCTCTAATAATGGATCTGAGATAAACACACATTTCTCCGTCCTCCGCTGCCTCCGACTGTCTAATTGCGGCTCAGATTTGGGGAGGAGGCAGAAGGATGAAGTGGAAGTGGGGGAAAGATGACAGAGAGAGGAGGCAAGTGACTGGGTGACCTCCCTCAGCATGCGCAGGACTAAAAGAGAAAAGGTGGAACACACACACTGATCCACCATCTGTCAACAGGCTGTAAGCAAGGGAGGGAGAGCGAGAAGCTCTGAGATCCCGCTTTTGTTTTGTTTCTCCAATTAGTTTTGGCCTCCTCGACTCGCGCACAGACCTCGATTGTTTTATTTATTTTTTATTTCAGGCTGAGTAACTCGTCTCCGTTTTGTTAGTCATGCATGTCGAAGCTGCATCAAAACAAAGTTGCCTCCTCTTGTTTCTCCCAGCGGTTCGCCCCAAGCAGCTGTCCCAAACGCTGCCCCCGTTTCGTCCCTCTCCGGCTCTTAACGGCGGCGGGAACAATATTCAATGTCAAGCCCAGGCCCCCGGGAAGCTGCGCGGTGGATGTTTTGTTGTTGTTATTTTGGGAGCATGTCTGTCAGATGAAGCTGCACTTAATGTCTCCTCTGTGTGTAAAAATGTCAATATCTTCAACGGTTTCAGCATCAATCACTGAAGTTTATTTCAGCAACATGGCAGCTCAAAGTGCTGTGAAAACATTATAAACACGTCGTGCGGTGAACAGTTGTGAAAACTAATGACAGCACAAAAATTACCAAGTAATTTTGCTCTAGTTTCTGTGCAAATATCTTAGTACACTTGATATAAGAAAACTAACTTACAAGTAACTTATTGGAGCTTATTTTAAGTCAATAATTTCTTAATATTGATGAAAAACTACTATTTCCATTGGCAGATTGAACATGTTTTTACAGTGTATACTGCTAGAAAGAAGACCAAAAATACTTGGTAAGATTTTGTGCTTTTGCAGTGAAAACGATCAATACGCGTTAAATATGTACTTCCATTCATTCTGATTCAAAATCAACTCTAAATAGGACGGTTTTTAGTCTTGGTTTAGATAATTGGACATAAGTTCAACAGTAAATATCACTGATATTTATCTTAGTATTGCACAGAAGTGGGTAGAGTTCTCCAAGATTGTAATTCAGTAATAGTTGTATTTGTTCATGCCGGTGGCGAAAAACGGGACATATTAAAATCACGGATGCTCCTAACAGGCTGGTTGTGCCAGAACGTATCAACAAACCGGATAAACAGATGATTTGACATGTCTGCATTTGATAAGTTCTAATTAAAGTCAAATAAATCCGGACTTCTTTTCACATCGATCAGTCTCTCCAGAATTTCCCGTTTTTGTTTTTGCAATAAGAATCCAAACTCTTCTGGTGCTAATTTTAAAATATTTGCAAGACATGTTGCAATATTTGCGCTTAGGTATAATGTGGCTGTTTGTGATTCACAAATAAGTGTAGAAGTAAAACACACTGCCACCTGGAGGCGGGAGTTGGCATCACTTAAAACCAATGTTTCTGACAATTTTTCTGGAAAATTTTCAGTAAACTCTGTTATGCACAAGCCCAAACAATGACTCGATTTGTTGATTTTGCATTAATTTGCACAATCGCAGTAAAATTAGAAGTATTGACTGATGTAATTTGGCAGTAAACACTTTGATTTGATTAATAAAACAATGTTTTAGCACAAAACTGCTAACTTGAAGGTTCTGTTTATGCAGACCTCTGGAGTCTTCAGGGCCACATAAGAAGCAATGGTGGACCAGATTTGGCCCCCGGGCCACATGTTGTTTATGAGTTGGATAGGAATGAAAGGAGAGCTAGTTCTAAGCTTGTGGCTTGTTTGTTGTTGTCATAGCAACTCCATAGCAACTGGCTACCAAGATGGCTGCCAGTTACAAAGTTCCCGGGAGTGTGACGTCACATGAGAACTAAGTGTTAGTTTGGATCGATTGACACAGTGCAGTGTGAAAGTGAACCGCAACAAATGTTGCAGCTTTGGTCGCCAACCGAACCGAGTCTACCGGTGAAAACACCGTAAAATAAACATGTGCTGTTGGCGATCATTTAGGACTTCTTGTTGCATTTGTCACCCCAACTTTGGCAACCGTTGACACGAGGTTTAGAGTTTTGAATTTGTTTTTGGAGATCTGTTTTACTAATCAGCCCAGACTATTTCCGGCTGATAATTGGGCGATTGATTATTGCTATTATGGTCCAAAATCGAACAGATTCTTTTGTTGGACTATCAGGTGTCTTCTACTGGCAACAGTTGTGACTCAGGGAACAAATGTTCCTCAACGTGACACGTTTCCCCCACAGAATAAATCTACAAATTGGATTTCAATGTGAGATTTTACCTCTGCAGAAGTAAAATGTTTATCTCTACCAGGCTTTGCTAGCAAATCTGTCCACATCTGGCTCAAGAGCTTTACTAGCGTAGCGATGACACTCTCTGCTGTGGATCTCTTTTAGTGGTTCCAGAATATTCCACCTGGGTCTGGCTGTTGCTTTGCAGCTGAAATGACCCTGCACTGCAGCGTGAAGTGGGCTGTGAAGTGGGGGAGGGACTGCTTGCTACATACATGTAGCTTGTCACGCAGCTCAAAGGATGAGAGGCAGGGACTGCTGGAGGTCTCGACAGCATTACTCAGGGAAGAGTTGTTACGTAATGCAGAGAAGGGAGAGCATCAAAAAGGACGTGTGTCTTTTTCTCACCGACTGCCACAGTGGGAGCTCCACAGAGCGCCGAGAAGGTGTTTGTGTCTCCATCTTTCCCCCGCTCCAGGCTCCTCTCTCACCAAAATAGACGTTAATTTTGTTTCATGAAGCTGGGGAACCGTAATGGGTTTTCTTTCTCAGAAGGAGCTCAGTAGCTCCACAACATATAACCCCCCCCCCCGTTCCCTTTCCACTCCACCCCATCTATCTCTCACACTCTTTCTCTCACATACCCACGTAAGTACACTCACTCTCTCCCCCTCGCTGGTTCTGTTTCCCACTGCTGCAGATATGACTCAGAGAAGCTGCAAAAATTACTTTTGTGCTACTCTCTTTCTCTTCACCTCTGAGCTTTGTCCCTTCTTCTTCTTCTTCTTCTTTATTTTTTTATTTTTTAACCCCTGGTTTGTTGAATATTCGTTCCTGGTGCAAACCATGCAGCAGTTTGGGCTTGCAGCAGCAGCAGCTGCTGTTGCTGCCGACTTGTGTTTTACAAATTTCCTTAGCAAACATAAAACTTAGGAGGAATGAACTGGCCTCGGGCGAAATGTGTGGGCAAGCTCAGCTGAGCTTTTTCTGACCTCTTCCAAACACAGCGAGCGATGTGAAGGGAGGGAATCTGCTTTCTACAAAACTGCCATGAATGTTTTTAAAGGAGAAACTGCAGCTGTTTAAAAAAAAGTTTAATTCTGCAGCAGTGCTGTAAAGGTGCAGTTTATTTTGACATACATTTAAGTGATAGATATGTAATTTATGTGTGTGTGTGTGCGGGTGTGTGCGTGTGTGTGTGTGTGTGTGTAGGAGGAAGCTGCATGTGGGTGGTGCTTTTTTCCCTTCTAGTGAAATGAGTGTTGGTGAATTCACACTGCATGTGGAAAAGAAATCAAAATCATATTTTTGTGTTTATATTTAGCGTCTTACTCTGACACTTCTTCTTCTTCTTCTTCTTCTGCTCAGAGCGGCCGACGTTCTTCCTGCAGATGGTTTTACGAGTTTTACGCTTGATGCACAAATCCATTTTCAGTTCTGCATGCTGAGTGTAAATCCAGATGGGTCCTCTGGAGCGTCGCGGGTCGTAGTCTGACATGGTTTGTCAGAATGGTGTCACGTTTTAGAGATGTCAAAACCAAGCAGGTTTCACCCATTTTTTAAAAAAACTGTTTCCTGGCAGTTTCTGCTGGCAAAATATGGCAGAAATGGAAGATTTAATTTACGCAGACAGATTGAACAAAGATCCCTTGGGAATTTGCTCACTTTCACAATCTCAGGCAGTAAATTACTGAAGGCTAATGCCTTTGCCTATATATACTTTCATTTCCCATCTGCTTGCTGGTACAATTAGCCATAAATAGTGAGAAAACAAGTGAATAGCTGTGATGTAAATCTTTCCACTGTAAGTGCAATGTTCTTGGAGTCAGAATGATGCTGTGAGAGACAAAGTATAGTTGCTGTGGAAACTGTACCGCAGGCCTCCAGACGGTTGTAATATCACATTTCTGTACATCCTCGCTCCCTTTCTGCGGCCTCTGCAGTCGACTATCGGCCGCAAACTTTAATGTGTTTTACTGGGATGTTATTGGACAGAACGACAAATCTGACATGGCCGCAAAATGGTAAATGTTTTGTCAACATTTGAACAAAAATCTGAGAAGTGGGACTTGCATTTGTTTTCCCTAAATTTAGAGTTAATGAGCGTGATTATTTGCTCGTTGGCGAACTTGTCTGGATTCATGGGGATGAAAAGTTTTCTGAAATCGATCTTATGCATATAATATTATGTTTTTTTTAACAATGTGGTGGAGATATTAATTGCATAAGGCCTTGAATATTGGTGTTAACAGAAATTCTCCATTCAATCCAGGGTTTCTCTCAGTGTATTATAAGCCTGGCGGGTCACTTATAAGTATCTTATTAGCAAGATAAGGGAGTTTGTTTTAAGTCAATAATTCCTTAATATTAACTTGTAACATGGAAAAATGTCAAAAGCAACATAATTTTCCAATGGAGCTACCACTTTTTTTTATTAATATTAAGGTCTTATTGACTTAAAACATCTTGCTTAAAAATTACTTATGTTAGTTTAGTCTTATTTCATATTTTCTAAAATATTCACACTAAAAACTAGACCAAAAATACTTGGTAAGGTTTTGTGTTTTTGCGCTGTACAATGGCTGCTGGAAAAGACAAGAGTTTTGTTATTGACTCACCATTCAGAAACCACTTGCTGCATTCTTGTAGGTTGTGCAGGAGGCTCTACTAATGCTTTTTAAAGATGTATGGTTGTATAATTGTTTAAACCGTTTTCACGTTGAATTCTGCTCAAGTAGGTAGAACCGTTCGGACTAAAATCACATTTTTAAGAATGATTTTGTTCATAAAAAATGTAATGTTTTTATAACCCATAGATCTATCCTAACCTGTTGAAGGAAGCGTAATGGGTCACCTTTAACCTGCTGCTTCTTATTTTTAAGTGGCATCTGTGTGCAGAAAAACGCAGATTAGCCGCCATGAATGCGGAGGGCAGAAGCTGCTGTCAGGAGGTCACTGGGCGATGCGATCATGAACTCGTTTCCCAGCTGTTAGTCTCCTTTCTTACACTCTTTCTTCTCAGCTCCAATGTGGATAAGTGGCACTTTTAAGGCGGGATGTTTGTCAAACACCCGTGCGCACGTTCCCGTGGATTAGAAAAGGGATGCTGGTTACCGTGGGAACGCTGTGAGCTCTAATGTGAAGAACTCTGTGGGCGAGAGACACAGAATAGAGAGAGATAGGGAGGGTAGGAGTGAGGGTGAAAGACGGAAGCAGGAGTGAATGACGGCTTGATTGGGGAGGAGGAGACGGTTCCGACCGGAGGTTACAGGTTCCAGTCTTAAAAAGTCCAACTTCATAACCGAGATCTATCTCGGCCTTAGCAGAATATCCCACCGGTGATCTGCTGGGCTCTCACTCCTTCTAAGTCGCCCACTCTACATTTAAATGAAGTCTGATTGTTGTTCGTTTGGGGTGAATCATCCGTTTGGATTCATGCACCTGCGCTGCACGTGCGCCGGCCCCGCAGGGCGCAGCGGCGTGCGCGCAGGCCGACCACAAAGTGTCCCTCCTCGTGCTTTCCTGAGCTTTCTGCTGGCGCTCAGCAGCAGCCGCCCACGCAGGCAGCCCGCTCTGTTGCCAAGCAGCAGGAGACTCGATGGAGCGGCGGAAAACCAGCGCGATCTGAAAAATGTTCTGTTGCCTCAACTTGAAAAAAACTGAGGCAACAATTTCCAGTTGCAAACATTGACTGTTATTACAATGCAAAAACGCAAAATATTTGGTTCAGTTTCTAGTGCAAATATTTGGGCACACTTGAATTAAGACAAGAAACTTTTCAGCTGAATGTAGGAGCTCGGTTTAATTCAGTAATCCCTGAGAATTGATGAAAAAATGTTGGTTTCACTTTTAACATGGGAAAAGTGTTTTGTTATAAGTGAAATAAACTGCAAGTGGAGCCGATACTCTTCATCAATATTAAGCAGTACAAAAAATGTACTTAAGTAAAAGTACAAATACACAGACAAAAATGTACTCTAGTAAAAGTAAAAGTACCACAGTAACATTTTTACTTGAGTAAAAGTAATAAATTGCTGGCTTTTAAAAATAAGTATTAAAAGTAAAAGTACTTACTGCATGTATTACCTAATCGCTAATATAATATCATTAAGTGTACCTGTCATATTTAATTTTAATACATCAGTAATGTGCCATTTTAATTAGCAATGCCATAAATAAAGCATGTTGTTATTGTGTTTACTCTCCGTAACATAGTTTAAACTTAGATATGTGATTCTATGCATCATAATTTCAGCGATGGAAACATCTTGTCTCCTGTCCTAACATAGCATGAACTCCACTTTTTTTGCCACTAGTGGCATTTATTTTGAAAGAAATCCAACAGGAAGAGGATGGAAGGAAGGTGGGTGGGGGCGGACACGTAGCAGTGTTGTAGTCAAGACCACCTAACCTGAGACCAAGACCAGCGCACCGCGCTACATGACACAATAAAATTAACACCTATCAAAATTGCTTCTCAAATTGATCTGAAAGATCCACATTCCCATAACACACCTAGATATTAAATACTTAGAGCTGAAATAAATTTAACTAGTATCATTATCAATTCAAACTCTTCTTCATTCTGCTTTGTTTCCATCTCTGTGCCACAATCCGCGGTGGTCTCCTGCCGACCCTAAAATGATAACGCCCTGGGCGTCTGTCCATATCTCCCATGTCAGAAACCACAACTGTCTGCAACATTAAACATAGCAATCAACGGTAAACAAAGCACAACTATGAACACTGCCCAAGGCGCAACAAGCAAGAAGTAACAATGTCTGCCACCAGGACAGGTGACGAAAACAATCAAAGAGCAAGGAGCATGCTCTGCGTTCTTACTTGTTGTTTTATTTATTCGCCAATTAAATAAATCTATATATTTTTGAGTTAAATAAAATAATAATAGCTACTGCAGTGTAAGCATGGGATCACAAGAACAAAGAACGGCTCTCAGTGAGGCTTCAGTCCTACTAAATCTAAAGTACAGATACACAAAAATTGTACTTAAATACAGTAACGAAATACTTGTACTTTACTTTCCACCATTGATATTAAGAGATAATTGATTTTCAACGAACTCCTACATCTTAGAAGTAAGAAAGTAAAACATTTGCGACTTTTGAAATCTCCTCTTTTCTGTTAGAACATTAATCTCCAAATTTTGGGGTTTTGTCTTGAAATTCTTTGACTTTTCTAGCTTAGAAACGTTTTTTTCTAGTTTCTGATATTAGTCTAAAAATTTCTGTTTTTTTCTTCCAATTGTTTTTTATTTTCAAGCTCAGAAATTTCAAAGTTTTTTCTAGAAAATTTCTCAGATTGCTCTCCAAACTTCCATGTTTTATCTCACAAATTTTCAACTTTTCAATCCTAGAAATTTCCTCTTTTTTGCTAGAAAGTTTAATCTTAAAATTTCTGCATTTTTTCTCAAATATTTTTGGCTTTAAGCCCAGGAATGTCCAGGCTTCTTCAAGAAGATTTCTCAGATTAATCCCCAAATTTCTGTGTTTTTTCTCGGCAAAGTTTCGACTTTCCAATCTAAGAAATTTTCTGAGGCTAATCTGAAAATTTCATCGGGTTTTCTCACAAATTTTTTGACATTTTAATCTACAAATTTCAATGTTGTTTTTCTCTAGAAAATTTCTAAGATTAATCTAAAAATTTCAGGGTTTTTTCCTCTCAAATGTTTCACTTTTTTGGCAAAAATTTACTCCTTTTTATCTACAATGGTCCTAATATGCCATCATAGATAAGTGTAAATATGGACAACTTATTTTTTTTATGCTGAAAAATGTTTTTTCAACAAACAGCATGAGGATTTTTTAGAGTGCTGTGGAGGAGCCGGTCCAAGCGGTTCGGGAGAGAAGTGAGTCCTGCAAACTGACTTAACTTTACGGCGCAGCTTGCGTGGCTGTCATCCATCTTGGGTTTGATTGCCGGAGTCAGGCGGGTCACCTGCTGGAGGTGGGATGACGCAGTGCGCTCCCACACACTGCTTTCACAGACAATAGTGGGGACGACTCGGTGCAGCAGCGGTCCGGTCCGGTTCTCGGACTGAACCGGAAGCGGCTGCGCTCTGTGGGCTGCTGCTCCGTGAAACGTGCGCTGCTGTACGTAGAAAGAAAAGAGGGAGCGCAGCTGAATGTCTTCCTGTGAGCCTCCCACTCTCCTGCGCTCGGCTATACATAGACGCTCACCCACGCAGTGACGCCCGCTCGATCCGGTGGGTTCGGACGCGAGATCCGTATCCACTTAAGTTCCCCCTCCTGCCTCACTCACTTACCTCCATTCATCTCGATTATTTTAGTTCGTCGCTTTAAATGTGAACGGCTTCACACGTTCTCCCACTTTTCTGCTCTTTTCTCTTGAACCGATTCACTATCTGAGACATTTCAGAGGAATGCACTGCAAAAACTCAAAATCTTACCTTTGGTCTAGTTTCTGGTGCAGATATCAGAGTACAATTTAACAAAATTTGACAAAACTAAATTACAAGTAACATTTCAGCTTTTAATTGTCCAATAAGTCCTTAATATTGATGGAAAAGTATTCGTTACGCCGGCAGATTATTTACGATAAGATATTTTCCCATTTTATCGGTGAAATAATAATCTGCCAGACACTTGAAGTAATTTAAAAATAATTTGCCCGTAACTTTTCAGCAAGAAAAGTAAATAATTCCTTAATTCCTTAAAACTTATTTTTGACCAAACTGGCAGATTATTTCACTTATTTTTTCCATGTACTTTTTAAAATCAATATTAAGGATTTATTGACCTGAAATAATCTTATATCTTGCTGAAAAGTTACTTATAAGTTAGTTTTGTCTTATTTAAAGTTTACTAAGATATTTGCTCTAGAAACTGGACCAGAAATACTTGGTAAGTTGTTAAGTTTTTGCAGTGCAGTATTATAATTTTCTAAGATATATAATTTTGAGTTTTCATTAATTTTAAAATTACAATAAATAAAAGCTTCAGTCAGTTAAGTTTATTTAATAAATCTATTCAGTATTTGAGTTTCTGAAAAGAAAGACAGAAATGTTGAACTTTAGTTTTTTTTTTAAGATGTACTTCTTCTTATGAAACATAAAATCAAATTTCTCCAAAAATTTTAGTATTTCCATAAGACCAGTAAAAACAACTTAAGAGAAATATTATCTTATGATCAGAAACAATCATGGCTGATTTTACAGTTCTCCAGCACCCAAGAAGGTAATTCCTAAAGAAGCTGATTGTTCACAAAAGTAATCATGCCAGCTTGTTAGTGGAAGGTTGAGTGGAAGGAAAAAGTGTGATGAGGGATTACAATAGCTTTGATTGGATTGTAAGCAGAATGTGGAAGTTTTACAGCGTTATTTGCCACTTTTTCCTTCCACTTAACTTTCTAGTAATGTGCATGGTTACAGAATAAAAGAAGAAAATTTCTTTTTATTTGACCCAAAATCATGAAATATATCAGCTAAATCGGACTGTGTGATTAGTGTGTGTAATTTATGCATTTCACTTTTCTAATCAAATAACTAAAATAAATAAACTTAATGATATTCTAATTTAATTAGACATACAAGTCTGTTTTTCTCTAGAGAATTAGAGGAAGAAGTATGTGTGTGTGTGTGTGGGGGGGGGGGGGGGCGTGTGGGTGTGTGTGTGCAAGGTTTTCATATCCTTATGGGAACCTATTTCTGTTTACAATGTGGGGTTATGGGGGCCATTGCTC
>CAEGAE010030864.1:0-12285 GCA_903067095.1 Girardinus metallicus | reverse complement strand
CAAATTTCTTCCCCATCGCAATGGCATGGCGATCCAGTGCCTTTTCTTCCATGTGCAGGGCACTGTTTAGTAATTCCAGTTTAGTGTTTTCCTTGTCTAAGTTGGCATTATCCTGCTCCAATGCGATGTTTTTCAACTCCAAGATGACGTTTCTCTCCTGAAGGTCAGTCATTCCTTTCTGTAGGTTGGCCTTTTCCATTTCTAATGTGGTGTTTTTCTCCTCCAGGATGGTGACTATCTGAGTCAATGTAATATTGTCCTCCTTTAAATTTTTCTTTACTTCCAACAATGTTTGAAAATCCTCATCCTTTTTCTTCAGCAGCTCGTCTTTTTCAAGTCCAGCCTGCTGTAGGTTCATAATTTGAGCCTTCAGCTCCTCGTTTGTTTTTATCAGTGTCTGCATATCTGTAGTCATTGTGTTGACTTCTTTTAGTACGTCATTGAGCTTCTTGGTCTCTCGAGCTAATGTCTGCTGTATTTTGTCCATCTCTGACTGAGAACAAGACGCGTTGGTATTCTGACTCATTTTTTAATCTATTTTTCTGGACAAATCGAAAAGCTGCTTCTTCTTGCTCTCTGTCTTCTGCAATGGTTATGACCGTGTATCTCTTTGATGTCACTCTTGTGACATCAATTCTGTTTGTGACATCAATTTCCGTGATGTCACAAACTGATGTCACTACCTCAGCAGAAGAACTAGAAAGCTGCTGAAGTTTGAATGAAAACAAACTTTACAGCTGAATGCAGCTCGGCTTAGCTGATGGCCATTGGAGACAGTTCAACTGGTAATGTATCACCAAGGCTGAAATCCGCACTTGGGAGACAGCGGCTCTTGAGGACAGTGGATTGGCACAGCAGGGTGCGAGGACCAACGGTCAAAAGGAAACATTGTGCCCAAAAACAGAAGAAGGGGAACCGGGCAGGCGTGTTGGCCCAGCTGATGCCTTGGAAGCCACAGATTCCGACTCTTTCTGACCAATGTCCGCTCCCTGGATAAGAAAGTGGATTTGTTAGATCTGAGGCTAAGAGTTTCTGCAGAGATGAAGAGCTCTGCCGTTCTTTGCCCAATGGAAACCTGGCTTAACAGCAACATGCCAGACTCAGCCTTCCAGATCGACGGTCTTCAGTTATTCCAAGAGGACCGAGACCAACGGTCAGGAAAAACACGGGGAGGAGGACTCTGTATTTACGTGAATGAAGGTTGGGGTGTGAACTGTGGACTGGTTAAAAGCTGTCGGCCCCACTGGGACAACAAGGCCCAGTACATGCTGACCTCTGTGGGCTTCTGTATCGGTTTGGGGAATGTGTGGCGCTTTCCTTACCTGTGTCAGAGTCACGGAGGAGGTGAGTGATGTGAATAACGGACTGAAATCTGAACACATGATGATATATACTAATTGTACTTTTTTTTTTTTTTATCTCCAAGGCTGAAATGCTGAGAAAAACAATTTAAAATAGCTGGAATTTTCTTCCTGTAAGCAAACTTGTTTACCTGGAAAGTTTTGGTAAAATTTGCATGAAAGTTTCCCCATAAGTGCCAATCTAAACCCTTTAATCTGACGTCTGCTGTTTCGATTTATCCAGTTGCTTTAACTTTAACTTTAATGAATTTAGATGCATCTGTATATGTCATCTGATGTGTTTTTTTAATTGGCTTTCTTTAGTTTTTAATATTTTTTTTTGCTTATTTTCAGCTAAGATTGATGAAGGAAAATAATTTGACTTTTTCATTTATCTTTACAATTGAAGTTATTTCCAGGTTATCGATATAATAATCTACTAAACGTGTCATGTGGTGGCAGAACACACAACGATCTTCAGCAGAGATGCATGAATAGAGATTTATGAAAGAAAATGGAGAGAGAAACACAGTAATGCAGTACATCACATCGAGTTGGGCCAAAAGAGGTAGCTGATTCACTTTTCTTTTCAAGCATGATATAAATGCAGGTCTAATTGCATACAATGCCTCTTGGGATATAATTTTATATAAATGCACAATGTTTACAACTCTAAACATTATGCATTTACAAGAGCACCTGTACAAAAACATTTTGCAAAGCCCACAGCAACACATCTAGATTTATCTGAACACATAAAGACATTCTTATTGCCACGTGGAATGCAGTAAAAAAAGAAAAGGAAAGAAAGAGAGAAAATGGGATTCTTATGTGCATCTTCTCCAAGCCACGTTTAGCCAAGTATGGTGATGCATGTAAAGTGGCTGTTTCCTATGATACAAAAGGCAGCACACAAAGAGAAACACTCAATAAGTTTGTTATTATACAATCAGCATTTTTAACATTTATAACTGGAAAAAATTATTAATTAGTACGATGTACAGTATTTGGATGATTTCTAATGAAAGTCCAGGGCCTGAAACGACTAATGAAGAGGATCTAGGTGCTTTCTGAGTAGCTCTTAATGTCTCTGCTCTGGCGTTTTTACGTCTCCTGCTGCTTATGTGCATGTTTGTAGGTGGAAGGTGGAGTGTCTCATGGCATGGCGTTCAGATTAAGGGATTAAAACTAAACAGAGAGAGAAAGTCGGAGGGAGGAAGAAGGAGAGGAACATGACAGGAGAAGCAGCAGAAGCTCAGTTGGAGTACATCTGGCCCTCTGGCGGCTGAGGAAGCTTCATGTTCTCCTTGCACATCATGAGGCGCCGCAGTTCCAGCAGCACCATCCGGATGCTGTAGGAGTTCTGCCACTTGGCCAGCGGGGTCACGGCGTGCATGTCGACCTGCGGAGAGCCAGACGTCAACGAGGTGAAGCTCCACATCCAACACAGCGACACGCAATGATATCAGGGCTCAAAATGCAATAAAACATCATTAAATAAAACTCCAGAACCCATTTTTATGAACCCACATATGTACACAGCAAAATCTCAAAGTATTCTTGGTCTTGTACAAATATCTTAGTACAAAACCAACTTCTTTGTAATTTTTCAGCAAAATATGTGAACTTGTTTTAAGTCAGTTTCTTAAAATTGATAACAATGTACTAGTTCCACTAATGACAAGATAATATAATAATATATAATTACGCTTAAAAATTTCCAATTACATGCTACTTTATTCTGTTCTATCTCATAATATATTAGTTTGTCATAATAACATGACAAAATGTAAAAAATTAACTTTAAAATGAACCAAAATCAGCTCATAAATCATAATAGAGCCATCCAATTTTATATTATAAACATTTTTTTTTAGGCAAACCATCTTTCAGTTCTTTTCCTACAAGCATAGAACTGAAACAGGAACCTCATCACTGCGCAAAGCAGACATGGGAAAAAGTCCCTTCTGTTTTTAAACAGCCACTCCTGAAGCAAAAATTAAACAAATAATCAAAGATAATCACAGAAGATAACATTCATAGTCATCATATTTGGGGATTTACATACCACGCCGTTGGACGTGTGCACGCCATTCAAGTTTATCTTGGTCACAAATCTGACAAACGGCGGAGAGTCTGGGTAGCCTGGCCCACATTCAACCTTCAGGTTGTACATCCTGTTTTCATAACTCGTCTGCGGACGGACGGACAGACAAAGGTTAGCAGGCCGAGTCTGGAAACTGGAAAAGATGCAGCTTTTACCCATATTTAATGTGTAAATACAAACGTTTACTAAGCATAATTACGGTGCAATTAAAAACAGTGAACAGCATGTAGACACAGTAACAATAAACAAAAGTTCTTCTGAAGAATCTGTCCAGTAGCTCTGCAACGGTTACTGCAGTGATCGATTATTCTGATGATTAATCGGTTAAAAAAATATTTTTTTTTTGCACTTTTAATTTTTGCACATTAGAAAAAATTTTACAATGCAAATAAATTCATTTTTTCAAATAAGAAAATACATAATTATATCTGTCTTTGTGCACCTTATTTAACCAATTTTTTCCATTTTTTTTTTAGAAACTTTCTGAGATTAATCTCAACATCTCTTGAGTTTTTTGGTGGAACTTTACTCCTCTTTTTTTTCTTATTTACAGTGTAGTTCTTAAATGAAGACTGATTTTTTTTTTCCTGTTTTTATTGCTGAGAATAAATGAAATATTTTATCAGTTTTAATAAATTGAGGCCAAAATAAAACAAACAGGATGCTTTTCATTTAAAAAATAAAAAGTGCAAAAACTATTTGAAGTTTTGGATCTACAATCCTGTTCCTACAATAAAATCTGATAATTTAATTAAAATAGTTCATGCTTAGTTAAGTGGTGATTTTACTTAGAAGAAATGATATTTGTTTGGCCTGTGATTACATCTGATGTGGTTTAAACTCAGAGATCTAAAGATAAAAACTCTGCCAGCCTTTAGAGGAAAGGTGGGGTTAATCACAGCTACTCCTCATCTGCTCTCTGAAGCTCCATCTTCAGCTCAAACCTTCCACCTTTCCTGTCATACAGCACTGCATTAACCTTTAACCTCTGCTGCTTAACGGCTTACGAGACCGTTAGGTGTTGAAACGGCGCCACTAACCCTGGGAGGGCCGAGGATCACGCCTCTCCACCGTGTCAGGGTCATGTCCTCGTCGTCCTCCAGGCCCCAGCTCACCGTTCCGTCTCCCACGCCCTTCTGACCCTCTTCCAGCTCCTCCAAAAGTCGGAAGTTGCGGGGAACTTTAACACCTGTTTGTGAAAAAAGAAGAAGAAAAAGGTGTAAATACGACTCGTTAAGCTGCCTGTTGACGAGACACTGCTGAGTTACTGCAATAAAACTTAATCCAATTGGGTAATCAATCAAGTAGTCTGACAATCGATTAATCAGATTTTAAAAACTGGCACATATTCCATATTTTTCATTTAAACCTTTTATACAGATACACAAAGATGTAAAACTATTTCACTGTTAAATAGGAAAATAAACATTTTATTGCCTAAAATGCAGTAACATAACATTCCTTTAGTGAATCATTTGTAGCTCATCAACATGTCTGCTTGCCTGAACATCAGTACAGTGATCTGTTGACTATTGTATGACTAACTGATTAATAATTGAATAGCAAAAAGTGATTAATAGCAGATTTTTTTCACCAAGTGAAGCTGAAACTGACCCTTGAGGAGTTTTGGAGGATTTTATTAGAAGTGCTTTGATGCTAATCTAGTGATTCGACTATTAAATAGGTATCGAAGCACTTCTGTGAATTATTTGTGGTTTTACATTATCAATGAATAGGAATTAAGGTGCAACACTTTAAGCTTCCTCTGCTGCATTTGGAGTCTCCAGGTGGCTCTTTGAGCATCGAAAATGATTGTTTTTGGTCCATTCTTTTGTTCCGTGCCTTCCTGGTGAATTTGGCCTACAACCACCGCTGTTGTTTTGATTTACTGTGGTCCCGCCGCCTTGCTGCTGCTGCCGCATCACTTGGCCTCTGCAGTGAGACGGAGGCAGAGCTGCGCCCTCCAAACAAACACAGCCACGCTTCCAGCTGCTGCAGCCCACCGGCATCTGCACGGCCCGGACCGGGTCCCGTCGCTGCCGACCGTAAACACGCCTGAATGCGGATGCACCAACACCAACAGTCCGCTGGTGACAAACCCCGGTCGGTGACATCAGTTGTCAGCGTCGGCTAATATTTCAATGTTGCAAATAAGTACGCGGAGGGGAGGCGGTCACA
This sequence comes from Girardinus metallicus, assembly GCA_903067095.1. Taxonomy (NCBI): domain Eukaryota; kingdom Metazoa; phylum Chordata; class Actinopteri; order Cyprinodontiformes; family Poeciliidae; genus Girardinus; species Girardinus metallicus. The sequence goes on along the minus strand of CAEGAE010030864.1, from coordinate 6,660 downwards.
GTAGGCGGCATTTGGTTTTAGAGGCTCACGTAGTTAAGCTAAATTATACGAACAATAAAGTCACTAATTGACAGTACAGAAATTATTTCGCCAATCCTGCAACATCGGTTATTTAAACTTTAAATTTAGGTTAGCTTAGCTGCTGCCATCGCTTCCTATTCATTCTTTTGAGCTTTTATTTCGCGTTTATCTTTTCTAAAACTCATCTCCACCTTATGCTACATAGCTTGTATCGATTCAAAAATCATTGGCTATGAAGATGTATACATTAGCGAATTAGAAAAGGCAATCTTTGGGTGACTAAAGATGTTTTTTCGTCATTTACCTGATCCGGTGGCGACCGCCATCTTGTCGCTACGCAGCGGGAGCGCGCACGTGCCCAGTGGTGCGCGCACGTTGCAGTTATTGCTTTTTCTGTGCTTCCTCCTAAAAATAGATACCGCTGTTTGCTGCTTTGGAGGAAATTAAATAAAAATGATAATAATTATCATCCTTGATCTTTTCAAGGAAATAAAATGATGGAGATAAAGTCCATGTTTTTTTTTAATACATCAAGTTAATTGATTATATGCTTATATAATCAATATGAGGTGAATAAGAGCTCATATTAATGGTAATTGTAAAAAAAATAACAGAAAGGAACAACAGCTGCTGCTCTCCAGTGTTGCACCAGCTGCTTTTTAATTATTAATAGGTGTATTATTCGACTTAGGATGTGCAGAGACAGTGTTACCGCTAATGTTGTTTACAGGTCCCTGTTTTAAAAATTCAACATATTCTTAAATATAGTTTCCACCTCTTCATGGTTGATTTTTGACTTTAATTTAAAAAGTAAAACTCACACATTCACTACACCGTTATATATTTTAAGCCTTTTTCAGTTAATTTAGATCAGATGCATCAAAATTAAAGCCTGCGGTCAAAATCTGTTTCTGTGGCCCTCCAGACTGCAAAGAGCCGCAGAAATGGAACTTCAAAATAATAGTTGTGTAATTTTAATCAAATTAAGTGAGTTTTTGTTTGTACAAATTACTTGGATGCTAAATATTAAATTTCTAGAGATTCTCATTGAATGCAGAGAAAGCTACAATATTCTAACAGTAGTTTTAGCTAATAATTTCTGCCACAACCGGCTCTTTGAGGAGATTCATGCTTCATGATGTGACCTGAAATTAAATTGAGTTTCATGTGTTGCACCAAATGAAGTCTAAAATTTCAGTTTCTCATAAAATTGGAGCAGGTTAATTTAATAGGAAGTAGACTTTAAAAAAATAAATAAAAACTAGAACTCATGTTTTTATTAAACTGGGCTTACAGAATGATTTTTTTAAAGAAAGTTCTTGTTTTTATTGCTGAGTGTAGCTTAAAAGCTTTAAAAAAAACTTAAGAAAATTGCTAAAAAGTTAGGAAACTCTCCATTGACAAAATAAATTGCCATTTTGCTTCATTAAAAAATATTGCATGTTTATTTTATTGCTGAGTAGTTAAAAAAATTACAATAATTTGCATTTTAATTTGGAAAAACAGGATGGCTTTTCAACTTTGTGACATTTGTGCCACTGAATTAGACGGTGAATTAAAGTTTTATTGATATTCTAATACTTTTATTTGTGTGGTTATAGTATCCAACGTCTTCGAGGCAAAGAACACACACAAAACAGTTGGTGTTTGTTAGTTTATTTATAAATACAGGTTAATATGTACATTATAAGCCTCCCATATGGAAGACAACAAAAAGGCATCAAGGCATTTTTCTGATATCTAAGCTTCATCTCCAAGGGCATCCGACCAACACCGACATCCAACTCAGAGAGAAAGTGAGTCACATGACAGGCAAAATAAAGTCACTCAGACCATTTTCTCCAACAATGGCGGCAACATTTACTGTAAATCCTTAAGGGAAGCATAAGGCGATTAATTTTAAAAACCTAGGAACCATTATGAGTAGCTCATTAACTTCCAGAAATCAAGGTTTTATCATCTTTATATGGTGTGCAAATACACTTCTGATCCATTTCTGATCGTTCAGTCCTCCACAACGGAAAAGAAAACTTATTGTACCTTCATAACAAACAGACAGAAGATATTTGTATTGATTCACGGCCACAAAACAGCTAGGAATGCCTGGTCAACTGCCTGCTTTACCCAACAAAATCTGTCTCAACTCAAAGATCAATTAGTTTTAATATTTCAATTGATATCCTTAACTCTTCTAATGGAGTGGTTATTTTTCCCCACACAAGAAAATCCCACTAAAGTATTTAAATGGCTCTAACTACAATCCTGAGACCACTTGGAGAGAACATTTATGCGCAATAAATCGATAACAAAAGCACCTAAAGCCAAGAGAGAAAGTGGTTTGGGTTCCCGTTCAGCTCACCACAAATCCTCAGTACGAAGTTCTCCGTCACGCGAGTCTTATTAGCAATGAATGCGTCTCTTTAAGCCTTTTCTATCAATAACCAATAGTCATTACCCTATATCTTACGGATTTACAAGAAGCACAAAACATCCTTAAAACTGCACTGCTAAAACATGAAATCTTACCAAGTATTTTTTGTTTTAGTTTCTGGTGCAACTATCTCAGTACGCTTGAAATCAACGTTATGCTCAGTGATGAAGTCAGTAACTATTAGTTCTTTTAATTATATTTAGCAGAGCCTGTTTAAGTGACTTGGTGGCAGAAAGTTCATGAGGTTTGATTTTAGTATTTCTGTTTTTTTGTTTTTTTTAGTTTTCTTCTGGTGATCTGGACAGTACTGTCCTGTTTCATACTGCCGGGGGGCCAAATGCGTTCTGGAGGAGGACGGGTGTAAAGCGACCATCTGGGACCCGATCTCACAAAACGATGACAGCTCCTCTGGGAAGGCCTGTCGCAATAAGCAATAGATTAATTAATCGCATGATAAATTAAAACAAGCTCATTTCTCTTTTCTCTGTACTGAAAACTGGGTGATAAAAGACTCCAGTCTGTTGTTTTAGTCTCAACTAGCCTGTTTTTTTTTTTTGAAGGACGGTTTTGTTTACGGAGAGACGTCGTAGTTTATTTTATTTGATGTTTCTTATTTTGGATATTCAAAATGTCCTCCAGCTCCAGTGTTAAATGTTCAATAGAATTTAAAGTTTATTGATCTTTGAGGATCTATTCTTGCATTACCATTATATTACTTCAAAATGGTCTCAAAACAACAATATTATCGTTTATCGCAATAACTTCTGGGACAATTTATCATCCAGTAAAAGTTGTCATTGTAACAGGCCTGTCTCTGGAGACTCAGAGATTTACTTTTGATGAAGTAAAGTCTGCTTTGTGAGCACTAAGAAAAGTCGTACTTTTGAGAACTTCGTCGTTCATTTATCCATGAATTTGATAAACGGAGGTCCAGGAGAAGACATTTCTTCACAGGTGCTTTGGGACGTTAATGAAGGAGTCGTTCCGTCTCCAGTTGTTCCTGATATGCGGCAGGTTGCATCCTAATCAAACGTTCTTCTGAGGCGGTGATCACGTTGTTGATAAAATGAAAGAGGTTTGCAGTGAGTAGCTTTGTCCCATGTTTATTAAGACATTGTCCGCCTCGTCCGAAGAGATGACAACGGTCTCAGAATATCCTGTGGTTGTCAATGAAGGTCACAGAGATGGCAGAGCGTGCTTTTAGCAGCCATTTGTTTATCAGGAGCAATCTGGAGTATTTCAAATCCTGAGCTGATGGGTTGGGACCACTGAGAAACGACTCCAGTTTTAGTTTCCCAATAGTGTCCAGAAGAATGGTAAAGACTTTTGTTTGTCCAGATCATTGGTGGGTAGAGAGAGTATTTTCTGTTATATCAGACACTGTTTTTGGGGAAACAGTGTCTGATACAACAATAAGAGTATTTTCATTCTCTTATTGTTGGAAAAATGACCAAATCCGTTTATTGATCATCTCTGACAATAAGCAATTTTGGCATTTATTTAGTTTTCTGTGTTCACTTTGGGGGTGAATGCGTTTGTCTTGCCTCACAGCTCTTGTGGGTGTTTGAAGGTGGGGTTTATTTTTCTTTGGTGCAGTCGGTGTTAAAGTGTTGATTGTGGGGGAATATGTCAGCTCAAAGCTGATCACGCTGATTATTAGTCTCGTCCGATTAGAAGAGTGAGAATTTATTTTTTCAGTTTAGCTCCCTAAGAGTCCCTGGGTGAGGTTTATGCGAACTCTCCGTTTGTTTTGAGGAAAAGTCGCTTCATTTCCATTCCAGCCGCTGAATCTTCATTTCTACTGACTGAAGTCTTTGTGTAACACTGAGCTGTTCATTGTTTTGAGTTATTCGTTGAGCTGAACGAGGGTTGTTCTTTGTATTCCTCTCCAGAGCATGAATCTTTATTTCTACAGATTGAAGTCTGTGTGTAATATTTCTGATGTCCCCTTTGTCGGCCAGAGGCATTTTGCTCTGGTCCAGCCTGAAAGTGGGAAAAATAAAGCAAGTTCCACAGTCCTTATATTTGAAGTAATCTAGTAAAGACGTTGATAATGTAAGTGCAACTATTAAATCTGGGTGGATAAAGTAACTTTAACAAGTAAAACTCTCAATAAGGACTGAGAGCAGCTGTCAGTTTCAGACTTACTTAGATTATTTAGTAGCTCACTGGTTCTCCCGCTACAACAGATTCATCCATTTATTAAACTACTAATAAATATGGCTATGTTTTAGAAAGAAAGATAGGAATTTCATAATTCTTGACAAAAAAAAAAAAAAAAAAAAGAAAAACACATTTCTGCCTCACTTTTTTCCACTTATCCTATAAAACTATCAAAAGGTGTGCAGATCCAAACCCAAATGTGCAAGTGGAGAGCAAATGTAACAGTTACTTGAAATTTGATCACAAGCCATCAACAATGGTAACGCCTCCAGAGAGATCCTACATAACTGAGTGATTCTAGGACGTTCATATCAAATTCGATTCTTTAGAGCTTCTTCATTCATCAGAAAATAAAGCGGTGATGAGTAAAAACGTGAATACAAGCTCTCCTGATCGAGTGTGTGATCATTCTCCAAAGCGCTGGTTCAAATCAGAGTAATAGTCTCACCTCCTTTGGAAAGTGATGCATTATTTGCAAAAAACTTAAAAAAAAAATAAAAAAAGATGACCTGTGTTAGAAATAAAAAGCTTATAACATATTGCAGTTTAGATACTGTATCCATGTAGAAAAGCTATGAAATAAAATTCCAGAAACAGAGCCCTCGCTTGGTGAAAGAGGGGAGAAAAAAAAAATGTGCAAGACTTAAAGCTATGGCATCAGAAACGGCTAGCCGTTCGTCCTGTGAACTGCAGTTTTTAAGTGAGGCGAGAAAACACGACGAGAAGCCCGGGCAGAGCCAAAGGTTGCTGAGGTAGGATGCAGTTAGCCTTCGTAGTTATTTCACTTTCTTAGCCCATTTTAAGTCGTCTGCTCTGGGTTTCTCTCCCGTCACGCCCTGGATGAGATCCTCCAAGGTTCTCCAGAAACCGAGCCTCTCCAAAGGATAGTTTAGCCAACCTGGACAGAGGAGAGACGGAGAAAAAAAAATCAACTCCACCCGAAAAAAAAAAAAAAGATTTTAGTGCTCCATCAGGCTTCCTCGGAGTTAAACCTAACGATTATCATGCAGATATTATTTTCACTATATCCATGATGTCTTCAAAGCCCTACAAAAAAAGCTTATAACTTCCTATTTTTAATAGTTCAAACAGCAAATACCTTAATAACTAGGCTGCACAGTAAATCAGTAATATATGTAGTGAGACAGGCATGTGATCAATATCAATAGATAATACGCCTGATAGATTATTCACTAATTTCACGGTAAGCAAGACTGGTGGCAATAAGTAACTGACTCTCTTTGGTTACCTAGCAACAATGTGTCGAGTAACTTGTGGTTACCTAGCAACGACCTGATCGGTAACTTGCACCGCAGCAGTTTTAGGTTCTGCCACTTTGCCTCCTAACTTCTTCAAATTTTTAATGCAATTGATCACATTCTCCCTTTTGTTTCCTGTAAAACTCTTTAAAAAACTGGAACCTTGTGTATCGTGTTTCTGGTACGCCTGCAAATCTTACGCACAAGCAGCAAACAGTAATGGATGACAAAGGAGTTCTTTTGGCCCACTAAGGGTTAATTTTTGCTCCAAAAACAATCTGATGAGAAAGCGAAAAGGCCTTTTGGATTTGAGATTGCTTATTTTGTCAATAAAATGTAGTTGTGATTGATTACAGACCCTGAAATTAACTCAATTAAAATTTTTAATTTTGTCACAACACTAAAAAATTTGAGTCTCCACATTTTCATAAAGATTACCATGTATGAATATGTACTGTTTGCATAATAAACTTCAGTTCTCACCAAACCAAGAAATAAAAGTGGTCTTTATCTAGGGCTGTTGTAAACTAATATTTTAGTAATCGAGTAATCTATCGATTATTCTTACGATTAATCGGGTAATTGGATAAAAAAAGATAAAATAAAACATTGGTAAATCTAACATAACAGCAGTGTTACTATCGCATATCAACATCAGTCCAATTTTTCACATTGAGCTTCTCTAACAGTTACTTTTCTGTAGTTTAGAAAATTAACCTGTAACAATAATAACTCACTTTGTTAACTTGAAGAAAAGTTATACAAAAATCTGAAATTAATTCAATG
>CAEGAE010030854.1:0-39696 GCA_903067095.1 Girardinus metallicus | reverse complement strand
GATTGAGAGAGGGAGAAGACATGCGGCAAATGTCGCCAGGCCGGGAATTGAACCTGCGACTACCGGCATGAGGACTAAAGCCTCCATACGTGGGTTGCGCCACCACAGCACCCCCAACTTTGCTTCTGTTTGTTCTTGTTTTTGGCAGATTGACAAGACCACTTTGCTTACAGCAGGTCACCCACAGCAGATCTGTGGGTGAGAAAAGATTTTGAGACCGTATGTTGTATGGTATATAGAGCACAGTTTTACTTAAGAAGTGAGAAGTTTAATTCTTCTCAGCTTCTTAAATGGTGACTTTTGAAATTATGTTGAATGGGAAATATTATCGGGTAAAGTTATCTGTGCACGTCATAGCCTTACCTTGACAAAATGAATTGGAACCACTGTAGCGATGTGAATATGAGAAGATTTGATGTTATGACATTTCCAGAATTTCAGTACACTCAACCTGAGATTGACTCATCAGTTTCATTTACTTACAACCTGCATTTCAGACTCTGAACCAATTTAAAAGAAATGTCTTGAAGAGAAATGCTTGATCCTGAGTGCTGACATTGTAGTTGGGTGGATATATTCATCAGTCATCACATTTTATTCTAGATTGTGTCTTTGGGTGTTCCCTTAGGTCATTTAAATTGGTTGTGCAATTTAATTTTTGTTAAAATAAATAAACTTATATTTCAACTCATAGAAATATTGAAGAGAGTGCATCAGATTTTTTGAGATAGTTTCTGGAAGTGTAGGATGTTACAAAGTCTTGACATGTTCACAAAATGTTCTTTTCGAACATTTTGCTTGACAATTCGAATGGCTTACATCCGCTTTTCTCACAAGAATTGAAATATTTTTGTAATTTAGGTCATATGCTAATCTCCTGGCCAGTCACATGGAGTACACACCAATTCAGAAAAATCACATTTCATATTTATCTAATTTTGTAATATTTTCTGTTCCTTTTCAGAAGAGGAAGATTCACCAATTTTTAGCTTTCTTTGATTTGGCCAACATTTGGCAGTTGTTTAGAGATAACTACATTGAGATCAAATTAAGGGAGAAAAAATTGGTTATTATTCACTTAAACACCATAACAAAATGTGCCAACGTATTTCAGTGTATCACAAACTAACTTGAGAGTAAAAAAAAGCAGAAGTACAATCTCTAGCTCCAATTTTAAATCATTAAGTGGGGATTCATTACAAAGTTCATACAGTGAGAAGGAGCAAGTAATGAGAAATGAGGCCTGAGACTGATCTCAAACAATCAGTCACAAACAGACTCTATCAGTCTGTTTGTGACTCACCAGAGCAATTACTGCCATTTAAAGTGCTACAGTTCTTAAAGCTTTCAAGTAGACACTTGTAACTAGTTTTGTTGCTCTTTTTCAAATACTTTATTCCTTCACTCACTGTCCCAGAATGCTATGCAGTAATCTTTTAATACAAACAGTCTGTGTTTTACTTGTTATGATAAAACTGCACTACAGTACCTTTACTCTGCTGCCATGTCAAGCCACTGAAACTCTATCGGTCTGTTAGCAATCAGTTTTCTCATTTGTAGTTTGATGCTTAATGTCAAATCAAACTTGTACTAAATATTTAAGGGATGAAAGAAAAGTTGAAATACTAATGAATATGAATGAATGTATACACTTTATTAGTCACAGAGTGAAATTCACATATTTCGATATAACCCGTCCAAAGCAAACAAATTTGTCTAAATGTCTGATATGACATTTAGACAGGTGTCTGAGGTTGGAGGGGGGAGGCGCCACCCTTTAGAGCAGTCTTTCTAACATTGTGGTGCCTGGGCCACTGGTGGTCCATGGCTGCCCTTTTTTATTTGTAGGGTACTGCATGTAATCAACTGTTGATTTTCCGTGACGTGAGCTCAAAGTGTGACACGTGTGACAGCTTACCAAAGGATTATGTTTAAAAATAACAGTGGAGACTTGGTTTAAAACTGGGTCACTCAAAAGTAAAACTGAAAATACCGGTGGAAAGAAAATAATATCAGGACTACTTGTATGATTGGAGGAAGCCAAGTCATACCTGTCGAGAGTGTTGATCACAAGTGAATCAATTCTTTTGGTCGTCAGCCTGAAAAGGTTTGAGTAGCGCTGCTTTAGAGGCATGCAAGAAGACTATAGCTGCTGTCAAATACTTATGTTTCTTTGGCTCAGATATAGAGAAAAACAACAGACATTTGAAGTTGGTAACAGAAAGAAAGCTTTCAACAGTACTATTTTAATAGAACTGATACTGATTCATCTGCTATCAACAGCAATCCTTTTGTACTGAAAGATGAAACAAATGATTTTTGCCATTAGTGGCCTAATAAAATTCCTTCAGTCAAAGGAGTGAAACATTAATGATGAAAATAGGCACAAAAGATGAAAAGAGTCAGAGAAAATATATAAATTTGCATGCTAAGAGAGGATCAGTTTAATAAATGCAGAGGCATTTCAAATATTTTGAAAATTAGTGCATGTCCAAAAACTGATTCTAAGTCTTTTCCCACCAAGAAAAATAAAATGTTCTGGTGACCAATGCCGTTCCAAACCTGTGCAAGTAACAAAATACAATTCCGAATTTTATTTACAGGTTTGACTTTTATAGTTTTTTTATAAAATGAAGATCTTATTGTTTTCTCATCTTCAACAATTTATAATCAATAAACCAAAATAAAGTAACCACAAAAAATGGAGTTGCACATAAATACGAGGGCAAACTGCAAGAGAAGGAGAAACAAGACCAATGCCAAGCACAGCAAACATGAAACTAGAACTTGACAGTAGTCATAATGAAACCTATTTCTCTGCAAAGGAAACCTGGGTTGCTCACATGAGTTAATAAAAAAGTAAAATCACTGTAGGTAAGGAGGACAGGTTTAAATGGTTATGTTGTCAGTCCCTTTATTTTTACTAAGAAAATAAAAGGCTACTCAATGTATTAGGGGGAAATAGAGGAAATTGATTCATAGCAGCATGTAAACACTTTGTAATCAATCACCTGACAACACAGTCAAATCCAAAGGAGTGAAACTTGAATGAATGAAGTTATTTTTAGCTGATCATATTGAAAGTGCTATAAAAATACTTTTAATCTATTCGTATGCCTCTTATCTGTGTCAAATCTCTCATAAAATGATTTTATCATATACCCTTTCAGAGAGGTTGTCACTCACTTCAGAACCTCGAATATATTATCACACCTTTTTTTATGGTGTTGCTTTTCCCGTCTGCACAGCCACAGATGCATGCAACATGACACCTGTCAGAGCATTGCATTTAAATGTCTATTTCCCCTTCACTCAGCTTATGTGCAAAAGGTTCCTGTTTTTTCACACCTTTTCTCTCCTTGTCTGCTCTGCAGTAATTTCTTCAGTTTGTGGTAAGAGAGGCAGGTGGAAGCGCAAGTATCTGCGAAACACAAAGTAGTGTCTGTTTTTTTCCACCCTACAACGAGACTGTTTAAGAGAATTTGCTTGAGCAAAGCTGTTTGTATCTTTAGTGCCATCACAGTTTTCACATGTTAGAGGAAGGCTGGTATCCTCTGTGGTTTAAAATGCAGCCACTGAACTGAATGGTTTATCTAAATATCCACAAAGGTGCTTTTGGCATTCTTTGAACTTGTCACATATGATTAGCTCTCAAGGATTGGAAGTTACTGGATTGATATTTTCCATCTGTCCAGTAGCAGCATACTACATTTAAATAGAACATGATACATTTCAAATTTGCACTTCTTAATAGGAATTACATGCGTAAATGACAAGTGTGCTCTTAACTTAATCTTTTGTTTAAATAGGAAGCTATGAAACCATAAAAATTTAGGAAGTGAAAGAAACAAAACACATGCTAGTTTTGTTTCCTAAAATTCTGTTTTGTTTTTAGTCAAGTTACCAAGGTTGAAGAAATAATTAAAGTAAATGCAGTTGGTCGTATTTATACATCCAAATGCAGAGGTTGAAATCAGTGTTGCTCATTCAACTTCCTGTTATGATATAATTGTAGAGTAACATGATCTTAATCTGAAATTTTGTTGGAGGATTTAATTAATGCTTGGGATTACAGAGAAGTTTTAGATGGCAAGGTTAATTTTGCTGATATAGTTATTAATCAACATGCTGGTTTCAGTCAGACAACAGATTATTTTTTCTTAGATTCTGTTATTTATTCCAAGTAGATTATACTGCCACATGTTTGGTTAACCAATCTATCAACATTCAAAGGAGAAAATATTTTTCTCATGAGAAAAATATTGTGATTGCAGTGAAGTGCATTGCAACCACACAGCAGTTGGGCTTGCAGCTATTTCTTTACTTCTGTAAACAGAATGTTTTCTTTTTTGGAGTTATTTAGTGAAAACTCAAGTGGGAAGTTTTGGTTTTCTGAATCACTTCAGTCTTTTAGGTTTTGCTCTGTTTTAATTAAACTACACTCACTATTTGGACTATCCTAATAAGGACTGGGCCACAACAATTGAGATTATTTGTTCATTTGAAGCTAAGCATTGGTAGCATGAAGGATGCAGTAAGGGAAGTAGTCTGCTGTTCTTTTGTGGTTGGTACTGATTAAGCACACACTGACATGCACACCCATAGAGCTGCAATGTCACTATGGCAATCACCAACAATGTTCATAACAAGCATATGGACAACGTGACCATTTAAAAACTTCCCATTTCTTTCTTGGTAAGAGAGGATTAAAAATAGTCTAATTTAACAACTAACCTTCATAACAGGTGAATTCATCTGTTGCTCCACCTCAGAGGCAATATAACCCACTGGAGGACAAAGGTGTCAATAGTTCTGGCACTATCCATGGTCTTTGCTATGCAGGGTTGATAGCAAGCAAAGCCAGCTTACTGATACTATTGCTGCTGTTCATCAATTTTTCAAAAGACACAATAAGAGAAACTGAGCTTATATCTCAGTGATGCTTCAGAAAGGGTAAAAAATATGGATTTCTAGAACTGATGTAGAAATCCATATGTAGGTTTTTGGCAACCTCAGTTTACAAAAATGTGGCATGTTTTGACTCTACCAGGAGAAATTTGGTCAATAACACCTAACTGGTCTTCATTTCACTTGTTTACAGAATATGAAATGAGGTCAATGGCAGGTTTTACTTCAGAACACTACTAATTTTCTTTTTTCTTTGGATGTTATATGCTACATTTCTCTGTTGGTTACTGCAAACACAAACAATCTGAGCCTAGATATGTTACTTAGACACAGAGCTATAACCAGATTATGTAACCAGGTTGTGGTGTACGTGTTGCAGATTTCTGCCCAGGTCCCTCTTGAAAATTAGACCTAGATCTCAATGGGGTTTTATTTGGTTAAGTAAAGGAAATAAAAAAATGTATATATACATAACCTGTTTTCAGACACCACACTAACTCAGGAGAACCTCCATTACAGTCCTGTTGGTGCCAGGGGAGTTAAGGAAGAGAGAACTGAGGGTACAGATTGATCCAGAGAAGGGCTCTGGGAAGTCTAATGGTTAGGAAAGGTGAGGCCAACTTGGAAATAAATTTTTGTAAAGCAGTTAAGCAATAATAACTTACGGTCCTGGAAAGGAGAGCAGATGTTGAAGGGAGGGAGCGATCCTAGTTGTGGTTGGTACTGATCGAGTTCCCCGGGTAATTTCCACTAAGAGCAGAGTAGCTAGTTTGTAAGATCCAGATGGTTCCCGAACAGAGCGCATCAGAGAACAGGCAGGCTGAGAATGACAGAGCTGCCGTGGATGACCACGGAGGAAATGGATATCCTTACGGGATCATAACAAGGAAGTGGTTTGGTGTTGGGATTGAGTGAGGGAGGTGTGGAAGCCAATATACTGAGCTCCACCTCAGAGGCAAAAAGAGCAGCGAGAGTAAATATGGAGCAAAGTAAGCACAAATAATAAAATTGCTAACGGTGAAGAAATAAATATTCACAAGATGTAGCTGACTTGAGTCTACCAGGAAAGACTGAATGCTATGTACAAAATGGTCACAAACAGCTTCTTAAAGCTCCAGCAGATTATGTAATTACAAACAGATGTGGAATCTGTAGCTGGTCCGCCTTGCTTTCCAGCAGAAATTCTCTGGTCAGGAAACGATCTCACATGTGCACAAAAAACATAACCACTCTCCAGGATATAGTATCTCATGTAAAACTTAAAGGATAGAAACAAAAAGAGCAGAATTATTTATGTTTTGTCAAATTATATTGAGAAAAATTTTACTGAATAGGAAAATGTGTAGATGGATTCAGTTTATACTTGTAAGTCTGATAACCGGCTTATAAGGATAAACTTTAATTGTGACGTCAATTGTGAGTTGGAATTATTTAGACTGAATTTAATTCAGTGGAGAAACTGCTTTTTAAAAAGTATTGGTAGGATGATGAATGAGAAATATGAGTGGAGTAAGAAACAGGTCAAATGAGGAATGAGAAGGACGTTTTTGTATCCAGAGAATGCCCAAAGAACTTTTAGATGCATCTGAATCAAATGGCTGAATTTCCTCCTTAGTATGCAGTCAGGTTCTCCAGACTCCTGTTAATGGCCTCATTATTTGTCTCAGGTGTGTTGATAATCAGACACATCTACACATTTGGAGAATTCCCCGTTTGGTCTGGACTTTTTGTGCCGGTGTGAATATAATACAAGTAAATCCTGGTGCAGACCAAAGAACCAGACCGAGACCCACTTTTTGAGGTGATCTTGGCCCACTTCTAAATTAATTCTAGTATGGTTTGCTTCAGATGTGAATACAGATCGGCCTCTGTCTGAACCAAATACAGGAAATGTACATCTGTTTGGATATCATGAGCCACCGTAGCTGGGCATTATGGTAAAAATTAGTTCTTCAGTGTCGCTAACTTTGCTACTGTATCCTCTGAAATGTACCTGATCCATAGTTTTCTGCTTAGCGATGCTGCAGCATCTCGTCTCATTGAGCTTGCAGCCGAATTTGCCAATACTGTTCCAAAATTGATATCACATTGCAAAACCTGCGTTGTATGAGATCCTTTTGACAGTTATTACAGTTTTAATAACAGCACAAAGGCGCACAACAAGAAAGCAACAAGCAGAACTTCCAAAGTTTGTTTTTTCCAGGTCTGTGCTGATCTGTCCCACCACCCTTATTTTCGTCGAATGGCAGCAATGATCGTAACCAGCATGGCTTTGCTTATGAAGTATGGTTCACTTGCTAAAAAGCACAATTTGAATGCCAACCGCACCAAATAAAAAAAATAAAGTTCACTTTTGGTTTGGACTAAAGGACTTTCCAGGTGTGAATAGACCCTAAAGGTTGCAGGAAACCAACCATTGAGGTCTTAATTTGAAGAACCTTAGTGTATGTGAACATGTGTGTGCATGGGTGTACATATGTATAAATATGCTGTGTTGTGGCTCTTGTAGATCAAGAGGTTTTTTTGTGATGTAACTAAAACAAGACCATGATGACTCATTTCAAAACTTTCTTAACAGATGAGGTGGCTTGCAGTTAAAAAAAAAAAGTCAGGTATCTGACTCTTTCGTTATCATGAAGTTTCCTGACCCACATGCAAAATCACATACAGGACTCAGAATGAATAATAAAGATTTTGCTTACAAAAAAAGTGAAAATAAATAATAATACAAAAACATTGGTTTATATTTCAACAATGTATGGGGAGGATAGGAGAAGTTAGAAGGTTTAAGAAGATGAGTCATAATTTTAGAGGAAGAATGAAGTAGACTTCCAGTTCCAGGTCGGAAGAGGGATGGTTGGTGTGTAGCAAAATTTTGTGTGCCATAAAGGGTTCTGAGTAGTAGTGGTGGAAAACGAAGCATGAGGTTCAGATGACTGTTCAGAACACTGGAGAATCAACAGGCAGGGCGAAGTTGGAAATGCCAAATCAGTAGAGAACGACTGTAGGTGGAATGTTATTCAGGGGTCAACTGTCTCTGAGGTTCTTGGTGAATGGATCCATAGATTGGTGAAGAAAGCAGAACTTGGGAGGTGCTAGTTCAACTGCCTAGGTCCCTCTTGAAAATGAGATTTAGATCTCAACGGGGTTTTACCTGGTTAAATAAAGGAAATAAAAAAATTAAAAAAAACTGCTCCTTATATCCTGGTAGGCTAAAGAAACAATTGTGGCCAGGAACACTGCAGCAACACAACCACACCCTCCAGCATGTTTGGTTTCTGATAACATCTTTCCAGGCAAGATTTTGGAAAAAGTTCTGACCTTTGATACTAAACCTTATGAAGGAAAGATGAGGATACTAAGTGGGAGGAGAACGGGTAGAAGTGATAGATGACTGGGATAACATGTTGGGTATGTTATGCCAAAATACTTGGGATAACAAGTATGTTAGATCTAACTATGTTAAAATCTAACATTGTTAGATCTTAAAATCTAACTGTTGTGATTTTCAACTCTACTTTTGGCTTTTAGGGATATAACCCACTATGTCCAAAATACAACTGTCCTTTCAAATACATTGTCAGAAATGATGACAGTGGTCAGCTTTTTCAGTTGAACTATGATCATGTCTACCACAGTAGGACACCTACGTTAAAATTGTCCCTGGCAGTAAATCCCCAACTGGAGAGTAAGCTCTAAAAAGGAAAACACATCTGTCACTTATAGAGCCTTGTTAACATCAAAAACCCACTGCCGTCCTGTGGATTTCCTGTGTGACATTTTGTTCTGTGATGACTGCAAAAACATTCTTACACTTTGTTTTAGCAGACCTGCTCTGAGCACCAGCAAGACATGACATCTCTTTCACTGTGTATATGGTATCACGTTACAGCAAAAGTTAAAGCATTTTATTCAGCTATTATGTTCTGAATTGGCACAAAGAACCACATCATTGTGAAGTGGAAAGAAAATAATGTATTGTTCTTTAATTTTGAAATAAAAATAACAATTTTAATTTGAATAATTGTACTAAACATCCCATTCTGATTCTCAAAAATAAAATACTGTGTAATTTAAGTATGTAATGTTATTAAATTAGAGCCAACTTGTTTGTATTTATTTCTTATTTGTTCAGTAAAGGCTTTCAAGACTTGATGAAAAAATATTGGTGAGCAATCCACATCATAAAGACATAGGAACACACCAGAAAAGTCAGGAATAAAGTTGGGGAGAAGTTGAAAGCAGAATTAGGTAATAAAACATTATAACATGTTTCAGATACATCATGAATACCTGTTAACATGATCATCCTAAATTTGGACTCAGGAGACACTGAATACAAATGAACACCACACTTCTCAGATTTTAATTTGTAAAAAAAATGTGAAAACAGTAAATAAATTTTCTTTCTTCTTCAGAATAATGGACTAGTTTGTACTGATTTATTACATAAAATCCCAAATAAAATATGTTGTAATTTGTTGATGTAACATAAAAAAAAAGTTGACTCTGATGTGTATTAAAAATTTGCCTTGACGCTTTTAAATTCTCCTGTTTTCTCTGTTTGGTTAGTGTTGTTGGGCCACAATTACAGTTTCTTATTTACTATTTACAAAAAGTTTTACAGTTTTACTTTACGTTTTTTTTCTCTGAGTATTTCATTGAATTCTGATGCATTTTCCACATTTTATCTCTCTGCTATTGACAAGTCGTGTTGTGGTATGTATTTTAGAAGCATAATTAACTGACTCCATGACTAAAAATGAAACCAGTCTACAGATTATGATGTGGGCATTAAAACCACTAATATAAAAAACAGAACGGGAAGCTAAAAAACTGGTCCTCTGGATTTATGTGTTGGTGTGCATTTGAACATTTGCTTAAAATTTATGGCTCATATTTGACAATAGAATGGAAAATAAGGGGGTGTAAGAGAGAAATTCTGCAGTATTTGATTTGGTAGCATCTTCCTGTTTCCCACAGCTTTCTGGTATTTCATGGCCTGAGTTTAGCACATGAGAAATGAAACTCTCCAAAAGCCAAAAGTTCCTCATCCTGTCCCCAGAAAGTAAAGTTGCCTCAGTGATTAGTGGGGCCTCTTTTTAGTTTCTTCTTTTAATGTCAGTATTAATTGAAGATGGGAATTTTTTTTTTATTAAAATAAAAATTGAAGCACGTTGTTTAAGAGATTTTCAACTTGACCAATGAGACACTTTTAACACTGATGAATAGTAAGGCTGATGTCTAAAAACTTAGAGTGCATTACAGACCTTGTTTTGAGCTTGGTAGAGGTAAGGTGTTAACTTTTGCTGTGATGAATATGCACACAGTGTGAATTTTTGGCAACCTAAAATATGCATCCTCTGCCATGACCATGACAGCATCACAACCACAAAAGTCACATCATACTTCAGGTGTAGAGCTGTGAGTACATAGCACCACAAACATTGCATCAAACTGTTCTTTGATCATTCATCTAGTTATGTTTTGAGCCGATTATAGTTGAGAATAATACATGAAACATAAAATACATTTATTGCTACGTTAAATAATGTAAACGGACATCATGCCTGACTTTGCTGAAAGACCCTGTATGACTAAATCTGTGTTTTCAAAACTGGTGCTGAGTGGAAAAATTTTCTTCTCTGCTTCTCTCGCTCTTTAAAAAAATTGAGGAGTGAGCAAAAGATAATACATATATGAACAAAACAGAAGAGAGTTTGTATAAAGACCTCCATTAAGTGAACAACACTTGTGGCTTTGGAGATAGTAGATGTCACAAGTAGGTCATATCCTCTTCAAAAAGATGTTAGCTTGAACTGGAACAGCGTGCCCTCATTCCAGAAAACAAGTGAAGAACGAAGTATGTTGGTTGCATTGCTTCCACAGCGCCAAAGCAATGCCAGCGCGCCTCATCATATTTTGGAACTGAAACAGTATTTATAGAAAGGCATCTTTATGTTAACAAGTGTGTTGAAATATTATTTCAAAAGCGTTTGGAAATTCTCCCTGATTGAGTTGTTTGACATTAATGACACAAATTTTGTTTTATGAATTTTTCTGTAGATTTGATGTATGCAAAAAGTTTTGTGCAATTAATCTATATACTTTGAGAATAGAGCTGCTGAAAGAAATTAACTTTTCAATAACTTTCTAATTAAATGCAAATGACAGTACATATTACAAAAGTAATCCCACTCCTTGAACTATTTCAGTCTGTAACCACAAACTTTAATGTGTTGTAGTTTATTGAGATTTAACGAACTAATATGTGAAAATGCAGGAGGGATAAATCTAGAAAATACTAAAAGTCTGTTGTGTATGCATTCGATCATCTTTATCCTGATAACCCTAAGCAGCATTCTGTGCACTATATGGCTTTAAAAGTCACCTACTTTGAGTTCATTTGTGTACAATTTTATTTCTGTGATAATGTAGCTGTGAAGGCCTCAGATATTTATCAGAGAACTTTAGTGAATAAATGGCATCATAAAAGCCAAGAAACACAGCAGACAGGTCCGGGAGACATTTGAGGAGACGTTTAAATCAAAGTCTGATTATAAAATAATATCCTAGGCACTGAGCATCTCTCTTAAAACTTTTCAATCTATCATATGAAAATGGAAAGAATGTGGTATAACTGTAAATACTTGACCATTTTAATTATCCTATTTCATGTATTTTAAAACAGTTTGTAAAGCTTGCTAATTTTGATAATTGTAATTGACTTAACCCTGCAACATATGTCCAAATGATCTATCTCCTGCTACATGACGTGTTTAATCTACATGTTACACATTGAGCAATTTTGGTTCCTGTTTAGATGGCTCCAAAGATCTTTAAAAAACACAGACACACATGGACCTTGTGTGTATAAAGAAGTTGTGTTAAGGACGTTTTTGCTCTTAAACGATCATCACATTGTTTCTGTGGTGCTGGTAATGGTCAGTGGCGCCATCTGTTGGTCATAGCTGAATGAAGAAAAACAGACAAGTGGTACAAAGGCATACATTACAGAAGGCTTCTTGAATGTAAACAATTTTTAAGCATGAGTTTGTTGGGAGCAGTGATGGTTGTAAAATATTGCAGCTGCTGGGAGGAAGGGCCGATGCTAACACTCTTTTGTGCAACTAAGATACAGAAGTATGTCACTGAAGCTCTCCAGTTCAGTAAGAGCTTCTTCCATGGGAAGAAGCTCTGTCAGTGACATTATATTAGACAGAGTCTTTCTGTCTTCAACCACTTGTACTTGTCGAGGGCACATCGTGGAACATATCTGGCCTATATTATCTAACCACTTCCTCTCATCTGTTGATAGGGTGCTGATCCTACAGACAAAATCACAGAAGACGGCTGATACCATCTCAGAGTCGAAAAAGTACATATATTTTCATCCATTAATGCATTAGTCCTCCTTACATACCTACTTTGTTAAGTAAATGTTTCTGGGGCGTCACAAGGGGGAGATGTACAAGGGCTGTCATTAATACAAGAATCACCACTGCTTAAAAACACATACTTTGAAGCATAGAATATTATTTCCTGAGGTCATATCTTTTTTTATGTCTGTTTTTAATAAGGAGCCATTAGTTTTTGTTAAGACCTCCATATCCACTAGAGGGCAGTGTTTTAAAATATAAAACTTGGATTCGTTGAAATGTTAGTGATTGAAACAGAACAGAGAAAATAATAATGCTGAGATTGAGGGCAGGTTAGACGTACCTAAGTCATAAATTGTGTTTAGTTGAGAGGAAAAACAATAATAAATGTGAGGGATGCGGAGTGAAAGAAAATGTAGAACATGTATTGATGCATTGTGAAGCATGCACCTGAAAGGAGGAGATTTAGGAAAATAGTAAGGGCAGGACAGGAACTGAGTCTTAAAGGAGTATTTGGCACTGAAGAAAATCAAGAGTAAAAATACATTTACTCTAGATAAAATCATTTGTTTATCTTCGTGATACAAAAATGAATGTGAGTGCTGCTCATGTACGATAGGTGGCGGTATGCACTAAAAGGTTGATTGTAATCCACCATTGTGGACGAGAGGAGGAAGAAGAAGAAGAACGCGGAAACGAACCATCTAAAAGGTAAGAGAAGTTTAGTTCGCGTTATAACATTACTTGTATTATTTCTCTCTGTCCATGTAATAACTATTTTATTGTTTTAACAGAGGTTTGGGGCTGTTTGACTTCACTGAAAGAAAGTCGAGTGTGTCTGCGTGGCTTTAAAAAAAAAAAAAAAAAAAAAACGAAAGTAGGCCTAACAACTGGTTGGGACCAAAAAGCCTCAGAGCATGGATGAGGAAATGTTCGAGGACACTCTGCCTCTCCGGCAGGACCTGACGTGTCCTGTATGTCAGGGGATCTTCAAGGACCCCGTCCTGCTGCCGTGTTCCCACAGCTTCTGTCGGGAATGTCAGCAGAAAAGCTGGGAGTTCAACAACAGGACGTGTCCCGTCTGCAGAGTTCCCTACCAGCAGGGCAGCGCTATCAGTAATCGAGCCCTCAACGACGCCTGCGAGAGCTTCCTGAAGCAGAACAATCTGCGGCCCGTTCTTCAGGTCCAACCCAACGAGGAGTTCTGCAACCTGCACCTGAAGCCGCTGGAGCTGTACTGTGAGAAGGACGAGGAGCCGGTCTGCGTGGATTGTGTCTCCCAGCACGCCGGACATAGGCTGTGGTCCCTGAAAGAAGGCACATCCATGTGTAAGGTAAAGCCACCTAACAGGTTTGGAGTGTCTTCTTTACTGAACCTCAGACAACGTGGATTACTATTCTATAATACACTGTCAAATGAATTTACAAGACATAATAATGGAGGAATGACAATACTAATAGAACAAAAAATGTTTACTAAATCCTAAAATTTTATTTCCAAATGTCTGCATAAATATGGAAAACAATATTGATGTCCAGAAGTAACTCTTTATCCCATTATCTTCATGTAAATTGTTTTATAACATCTAGAAATACACCAATGTATAGAGCGCCCTCTTTTCTTTGAGGTCTGATCTGCCAATACTGATTTTAACCCCCTTGCATTTTTTAATAACTATTACACTTACCAAGAAAATATGTGCTGCAATTTTTTTTTAAGAAAGTAGATTTGTGTCCAACAGAAATTGAAGGAAATACAGGGTATAAATACAGGGTTATGCCAGTGTTTGCATAATAGGATATTACCATTTTTACTCAAACTTAAAAGAAGGTCAAAGTACATTAGAGCTGCAGAGTATATCACAATTACATCATCATCGCAGTATGAGTGTGTGCAATAGTCATATGGCAAAGTAATATTTGGAGAGCAATAAATTGTTAGATAATATCCTCAAAGTGTTATGAATTTGAATTATATGGTAATATTTAGTCTTGAGTTTTATCAAAATACTAAGGGCCACAGAATGATGTAAGCACAGATGAAAAAGAAAAATGAAGAAAGTGGGCAAATATGAGGCTTTACTGTAGTTGTCTTTTACCTAAAAATAATAACAGATGCAATCATCCTGGTACATAAACCTGTTTAACAGCAGTAAAAACTACCTGGAGTAAAACTCAATTCAGACCAGTTCAGCTGTATTCCTTTACATGTGCTGGCATATTTTGTTGCTCTGGAGCACATTGTGTTAAACTGGAGGCCCGTAGGCCAAATCCTGCCTACCGTAATAATTTCTGAGGCCCTTTGCGCTTTAGAGATCCACAGAAATAAAACTTCAATATAACAGTTGTGTGCTTCAGTTCCCCTTTATCAGGCAAATCAAATCAGTTTTTATTTGTATTGTGCCACATTAAATCAGTGTGAAAAGATGTTTAATATTTCATTTTTAGAAGAACTCATTGAATACAGAGAAAGCTACAACATCATAATAGTTTATTAATAAATGGTTTTATCAAGACATTCTGCCTATTGATGACATTCATAATCTTGATGTTAATTAGATTATATCTGTCAAGATGCAGTGAGTCTAAACTGAAGCGAACGTAATATGTATGCCTTTGCTAAATGTCTGTTGTCTTTGTGCTTTTTCAGGCGGAGCTTGGCTACAAAGTACAGATTTTTGAAAAGAAAGTAGAATCGCACAAAAAAATGACGAAGAAGTTTAGCAATGCAGTGGAGTTTATCAAGGTAAGGTTACTGTCACGGTGTTCATGTTACAATTCATGGGATAAAAGTTCGACTAATGATAAGACTCAGACAAAACTGTTTTCATAACAAAAAGAATTAGACTGGGAGAGATGCAGATTGGTTGGAATTCAGTGATATTCTTTTTTTTTTTTTTACAAAAGTAAAAAATTATAATTCTGCAATTATATACACTGTTTTATTTTTTCTGTCCAACTCATCACAGCATCAGGCTTCGGAAGCAGAGAAAATAATCAAGGCAGAATTTGAGCGACTCCACGTGGTTCTTCACCAGGAAGAGGCTAAACGACTGGAAGCTCTGTCCATTGATGAGAAGGAAAAGATCGAAAGCATGCAGAGAATGATTAAGGAGACAGAGAAGGAAATTAAAGAATTAAAGACCCTCATTGACACCATGAAGAAAGAGATGGGAAATGAGGATTTGGCCCTCCTGAAGGTAACCAGGGGCAGTTTTTTACCATCTCATTTTGAGTTTGTTTTTTTATTGTAAAACTTGCTTCAAGGCTAATTTCCAACTCATAACCTCTCTGCTGTCTTTCTTTATGTTACAGAATTTCCAGAATGTAAAAAGACAGTAAGTCATGACCTTAATATGTGGTGGGATCTCAGTATGTAAACTCAAATACATTTGATTGTGTTTTTTTTAATTATCTTCATTTCTGTTACAGAGCCCAGTGGGTTGAACCTGATCCAGCATTTCTTTATGATTCCCTTATAGACATGGGCAAGCATGTGGGCTCTCTGGGCTTCAACATATGGAAGGACATGAAGGATCATATCAAATATTGTAAGTTTAGTTACATAATTTGGGCTTTATTCAAGTAAAAACCACAGGAGGAAGTGAAACATCCTTCAAGTAGTTGCAATAAATGTTGTTTCTCGCCGTCTATGCAGACCCAGTGGTGCTCGACCCGAACACAGCCTCCCCATGGCTGTCCCTGAACCCTGATCTCACCACTATGAAGGAGAGCTCAGAGCGGATGACCGTTCCTGACAACCGAGAGCGCTTTGATCCCATCGTCTTCGTCATGGCGACTGAAGGATACAAAACTGGTAAACACAAATGGGACGTCATTGTCGGTGACAACCCCAAGTGGATCCTGGGAGTGTGCAAAGAGGCTTTGATCCGGAAAAAGAAGTTCACGGTCTCCGCAAGTCGTGGCGTGTGGGCCCTAGGTCTGAGTAAAGGGGTGTATACCGTCCACACTGATAAGCGTACAGAGGTAATGGTACCGCAGGGTCCTGAAAAAATACGCATCAAGCTAAATATGGATAAGGGAGAGGTGTCGTTCTGGGATGGGGGCAGAGAGAAGCACTTGGTCACTCTTACACACAAGTTTGAAGGGAGAATATTCCCAATTTTTGGCCCTGGCCTTCATGCTACTCCTATGGTTCTGGCTCCTGGAAAAATAGCTATACACACATCATAAGCGACCTCCTCCCCACAGTGTTACAAAAAGATTCAAGTTGATTACATTTTGGATGAATTTAACTTTAAAAAAAAACGAAGCTTTTAATGCAACCTTACCAAATAGGATTGCTGTGGAAAAAAATCTGAATTGGAATAAACAAAAATATGATGGAGATTAGTTTGCTTTTGATGCTTAAAGTGTTTTAGACTGTCAGACATCTTCAAGTGTAACGCTTTACTTCTAAATACTACATCAATTAGATTTTGATGATGATTAAGATTTTCTTTTAGAACTTATTTTGCGTAAAGTAAAACTCGCTGTTTAGGGTTCATGTTGAGAATGAAAAGCAGTTTTGCCTCTATGCCTTTTTCAAAATAAATGATTATGCAGCAAAAATAAGAAAATGAACAAGTGACCATGTTAACTCTAATTGTACCACAAGAAACACTTAGCTTTTAATATATGATTTGTTTTTGTGTTTTTGCCTAATCAAAACTGCATACTTGCCTTTTTACTCGTCTTGGTGTCTGTTTCAGTCTTTAGAAAAAACAAAAGCAAAAATATCTATCAAAATTCTTCACTTTAAATCTTGGCAGGGCTCTTAAATCATTTAGTTTTTGTTTATTTTTTTTAAATGGTGATGGTGGCCTTGATATTATTTTGTTCACACTTTGTTAAAATTTTCATTGACATATTTTAAAATGTCCTTGTTTTCTTTTTATCTCATTAAAAGACAAATACAGACTGTTCCTCTGGATTCATGATGCCTTTTTTCATGGACAACAATATTTTAACCAAATGGTACATTCTTAAAGGTTTCACTGTCAATTTTAGCACTAATAATTGAAAATTACTCATCCACTCATTTTAAATACCCAGTTAATCTTGCTGGTGCATACCTAGAGGCAAACTGCACCCTGGACAGGTCTATCACTCTCAAATCTGAGGGTAATGTTAAAGAGACAAATTAAACTACGCATGCATTTTGGACTGTGGGAGAAAGCCGGAGTCCTCGGAAAGAACCCAAGCATACTCCATGTTCCATGTTAACTGCAATGTAAGATTTTTATGTGATGGACCAACACAAGGAATAAAATAATTCTAAAAATGCTAGATAATGGTTTTTAATGTTTTATTTTACAAATAGGAATCTGAAAAGTTTGACTTGACTTGAAGACTGTACTTTGTACAACCACCTTTCACTACATTTACAGTCACAAGTCTTCTGGCATCTGTCTCTACCAGCATTCAAAATCTGGTGACTGAATGTAGCTGATTCTTCTTGGACTCAATCTCAGTTACAATGGCTGCATAAGATCTGCTATAGCATTTTTTTTAAATTAAAGCTTGCCACAAATTCTCAAATGGTTTTAGATCTGACCTTGGACTCACCCATTCTAACCAATGAATGATTATTTCTAAATCATTAGCTTTGGTTGTATATATAGGGTCACTCTCCTACTGGAAGATGAATCTGTTTTCTCTGTCCAGAGCACTTCTTCCCACATGTTGCTACTTCCTGTTATGTGTATTGATGCAAGAAGGATTCCTTGTGGCTTTTTTTCTACAGCAACTTTCCCGTCAGTCATCCATACAGGCTGGATTTGTAAAGTACACAATAATTGTGTTGACGTTGCTGAGCTGTGGATCTCCAGATTTACCAAGGGCCTTTATGGTGAGATTAAATTACAGGCAGACTCTACTAATTAGGGGCCGTCTGAATGGAAATATGACTGCAGTGGATTTATGAGCATCAGAGTAAAGGGAAGTAATTACAAATACATGCCACAATTTTAAAATTATTTGTGAAAAAAAGTAAAATAAAAATAGATGTTTAGTCTTACCTTTAAATCCAAGACAGTGTCATATAAACAACACTGCTTTCTACTCACTGTGTGGCCCTTTGTTGCACAACTTAATCTGACCTTTTAAAAACTGCATGTGCTTAATCCATTAAATCCCTTATTAAGGCAGTGAGCAAGGCTTCCGTCCAGATGTTGAACGTTGCCCTCCATCTCCACTGGATGGCAGTGCTGTTACAAGCAACCTGCAGCTCGGTCTTTTGTGCTGGAAACCTCTGGCCACAGCTAGCCAGCCATAAATACCAAAACAACGACACTGAGCTCTATACCAGGGGGCTGACAGAGTAAAGGCGTTTAAAAACGTAGTGTGGGTTTGTAGTGGAGATGTTCCATAGTCAGGCGATTGGTTTCCGTTACAGAAGAGCATCGAAGATCATAACAACGTAATTACTCCAAGGGATGGTCTGTCATGGTTCTCTGTGGCCACTGACGCATCTGGATTTAGCAGAGCTCCGTGTTGCAGCCTCTATTCTCTGCAGCGATTTACACTCCACTGCGGTTAGCTAGTCGAGCTAGCTTAGCCAAAAGGGACAGGTCGACTCAAGCGGCTGCTTGCGTTATAATACCCATCGACAATGTAACTCATTATGCAATCAAAGAGACGGGAATTGGTAAGTATGGTCATTAAATGTGATGATAAACGCTATGACAGCCCCTCGCAGTTAACGGTTTTCTGTCGGCTAGCTTAGCAACACCTTTCCCGTTAGCCTTGTTATGATAACCTTCAGAGTCTCTCCTTTTTAGAAATCCTTTTCATTAACCCTTCTCTCTGTTTTATGGGTAAAATTCGTGCAGTGGAGGGAGGTATGATGCTCCTCTTTGCGTTTTTTATTTATTTTAGCTCGTTACAGCCGTTGTTGCATCTAGGCTTAGCATGTAGCTACATGAAAATAGTTTTTTTTCCTCTAGAAGCCTGTACGTCTTAAAGAGCAAATATGGGAGTTTGTTCGTATATTTTCGTGAATGCTAGCGTAATGCCCGGCGTTCTGACGTAAAATGTCCTGCAGAAAAATCTGCAAAATTGCGCAATCAAGACGGTGTGTTTTAAGGACCCGCTTTAAATATTTCACACCTCATATTTGATGATGTGCTTTCATTTGTCAGATGTCTTATCCAGACTTAAATTTATGGTGGATTATGATTTTTATCATGGAAATCTAAATCCAAACTTACTGTATGTTTATAAGGGATCATGTTTTGATAGAAATTAGAACAAGGCATTCTCCTTTCAGGCAGTGCCAGAGATGGCCTCCCCTCTCCCTGTCTCCGTTGTCATTCTGGTGGTCCTCCTGTCAGCCGAGTCACCTGTGTGCCAGGCAGGGGACTGCAAGGGCCACAGGCAGGTGCTGAGGGGGCTTCCCGGTTATGTGACTGATGGACCTGGAAACTACTCTGTTAATGGGAACTGCGAGTGGCTTATCAAAGGTAGAGTTGATGCAAGTTGTTGTGCTTATCATTCGCATTACACACTCCATTGGAAAAGGTAATCATAGACCTAGAACTGTTTCACATTTTGTGAAACAGTTCCAAGTCTGCTTCAAGCATTTAATTTTGATATTTATATTATGGAGGCATTACAATGGATGGAGGGAGTGATTGTGGAAGAAACCCTGCTTGTGGCTGCAAAAAGACTTACGATGTTAAAGTTTAGATCAAAGCCTATTCATGTTAGTATGACCCAAAAGTCTAGGCCTAAATCCAGTTGAGAATCTGTTCCATACAGTACATCGCCAGGCCAGACTTCTCAGATTTTTATTTCTAAGCAAAAAAAAAAAAAAGAAAAAAGAATCTTGTACTAATATTACAATTGTGACGCTTGTAGTTGTGTTTTTTGGGTTGTGGGTCGGCTGTGGTTGAAGTGATTCTGCAAGACACTTACATCACCAAGTATTAGACTGAGCAATATTTTCTCCTTTCTTTCAGCGCCCGGCAACGGTCATCGAATTGTGTTAAATTTCACCTTTATGGACACAGAGTGTACCTACGACTATCTGTTTGTGTATGATGGGGACTCCTACCAAAGCCCACTTCTTGCCAGTCTGAGTGGAAACTCTTTGCCTGAACCGATTGAGGCCAAGTCTGGCAAGGTAACTAAATAGAAATAACATGTTAGTTGATGTTTTTTTTTTTTTTTTTTTTATACAGATATAGTAGATGTTAAAATGTTTGTTTTCTTCTTCCAGATGCTTATTCACCTCTTCAGTGATGCTAATTACAACCTCTTGGGCTTCAATGCAACATACACCTTCTCTGTTTGTCCTGGAGCCTGTGGCGGCCATGGACGCTGTGATTCCTCTACATCCAAGTGCCACTGTCACCAGGGTTGGGGAGGAGCATCATGCACAGCTCCTCTGTGTTCCCAGGCTTGTTCTTTGAATGGACAATGTGACAAGGTAAGAAGAAAGGACATGATTTTATTACCACTCTTAACAACCCCTTATTAGCTAATTCTTCACTTGTATTTAGTGAAAAAGTCTAAAGTAAATCCTTCTGTTTTTATGAATTTAAATGTTTAAGATCAGTTGGTTTTATTTCAGAAAGGAGAGCGTTGTCAGTGTCATCCTGGCTTCCTTGGCCACAGCTGTCAGCTTGGTCTCCGTGAC
Organism: Girardinus metallicus; assembly: GCA_903067095.1. Taxonomy (NCBI): domain Eukaryota; kingdom Metazoa; phylum Chordata; class Actinopteri; order Cyprinodontiformes; family Poeciliidae; genus Girardinus; species Girardinus metallicus. Next base: position 18,768 of record CAEGAE010030854.1, on the reverse strand, counting down.
GATAAGGGGGCGGGACAGTGGTGGCCTGTGAGTGAGGGAAACCCTAATTCACCTCCGAGGACAGGCTCTGCTGGCGTGTACCTGTCCTCGACTGGAGCCATGTATTTGTTTGGAGGTCGGTGCAACTCACTGTCGGTGTTTATTAATAGGAATTAAAGTATTTAGAGAGCAAATTCTGCTTTCGCTCACATTGTTTTTCTTACAGACTTTTAAGTTACTTGTCTTCTATTGTTTCTTCATTCTTAGCTTTATTGTAGTTTCACTTGGATCACAGATTATGACTTAAATATTGTGTTAAGCATTAATCTTTTATAATATCTCAATCTTTGTTTTAGCTGTTCGTCCTGTTTGTAGTACACAGTCATATTTAATAATTGAGAATATTATTAAGCGTTCATTTATTTCAGTAACTCCATTCACTAAGTGAACATCAAAACGTTTAGTTGCACACAGACTGATGTTAAGTTTTTATTTCTGTTACAGTTAATGTAAACATATTTAATTCTTAAAAATTTAGAATATTACATCAGATCAATTTTAAAAAACGTCTTACGGTTTGGTGTTATGAAAAGTATGTTTAATAGCTGCTTAAAGCTGGTTAATTTCAAAATTAACAAGCTCATATAAGGCTTGGTTTTAATATGAAAAACGAGCCTTATCGGCATATATGATTTTTATTGTTAAAAATTAATTTTAATACTTTTTATCTTTTATGTGCAGGATTTGATCTCAACAGAGCTCTTGGTGACTTGATCAAGTACAATTTCACTTCCAACCAATGGGAAAGCAGATCTTATGGTCATTCCCCTGTAAGTTTTTTTTTTTTTTATATGTAAACACTAAATATTTCAAAAGAGACTATTTAACAATTGAGTTTTAAAATCGGTTAGATATGTGAGATTTTGTTTTTTGAAAATCATGATTATCATCTTTAGTTTAAAACGACCCATCATTAACATGCACCTTGATGTCTCTTTAATTGAACAGATTAAATTCTTTGTAAACATAGGTGAACATGAGCTTTCCATAAATAGAAAACTTCCTAATCCAATAATGAACTGAACTCAATTGCATTCAGATGAAATGTATGAATGATCAAGCAAAAGCTGATGGATAGGTAGAACGTTTACATGAAATGTTTTAATTTTTTTTTCTCATTTTTAAACTCTCTTATGTAAGGTGGCTCGTCACTCCCACACTGCTGTACAGTACATGGGTAATATGGTTGTCTTTGGAGGAGAGCTAGCTAACGGATCCCTGGCCAGTGACGTCTGGATGTACCGGCCTATCCAGGATGATTGGCAACAGCTTGGTTTCTCCCACTCACGCGGTGCTCCCAAACTGGCCAATCATGCTGCAGCGGTCGTCGACACCTATCTCTACATTTTTGGAGGTGAGGACGATATCCCTGTATCACATTGGTGTGTGTGTGTTGAAATTGAGATTATATCTTAAGAAATACATCTTACCTCTGCTAATGTACCAGGTCGCACTGAGGAGGACATGTTTTCCTCGACTCTGTATCGCTTCGGTTTGCACGGTTCAGGACGATGGGAAACGGTTCAGCCCACCGGTGGGAAACCCCCTGCATCTGCTGGCCACTCTATGGTGTTCCACAGCCCATCCAGGACGTTGTTGGTCTACGGAGGCCACAGGCCTACTACTGCAAGGTACATACCTCCTCATGTATGCTGTGTATTACTTGCATTTTATCAGGAGGGAGTAAGAGAAAAGCAGAACTAGTACCAGCAACCTTTCATAATAAATATTTTGTCAAAATTAGTGTGTATTTTTCAAATTAAAATGAAAAAAAAAACAACTAAGCATTGCATTAAAATCTCTCATTGATTATAAAGTAACATAGTAAACTGATATTAAACCACAAAGACTAGCTGTGCTTAATCATTTTGTACATTTTCTTGAGGTTCAGCGTGCGGGTCAACAACACCGACGTTTTCCACGTGGACAGGCGGTTTTGGACATCCTTCCGTTCACGTTTTCCAACCACTGGACCCAGAGAGAGAGCTTTCCACACTGCCACTGTCATTGGAAACTACATGGTGGTTTATGGTGAGAAAGAGTAAAATTAGAAAGCATGAAATAGTTTGATTTGAACTTCTTCTGTATTCATTTTGCTTTTTGCCCTTTTTCACCAGGTGGAAATGTGCATATTCATTACCAGGAAGAGAAATGTTATGATGAGGAAATCTTTTTCTATCATTTGGGCTGCCACCAGTGGGTGTCTTCTGGGGAGAGACGGTCATCCAGTCAGTAACTCTGTTTTTTTTCTCTCTTTTTTTCTTCTTATAGGCTTTTACCATCTGTTGACATTTATTGCATGCATTTTTTGTGTATTTTTCCTAAGATGGTGAAGCTGTGAGGGGGCGGTACTCACATGTTGCAGCAGTGATGGAAGGACGTGTGCTGCTGGTTGCTGGTGGTTACAGCGGTGTTGCCCGGGGAGATCTTGTGGCTTACAAAGTACCGCTGTTTGTTAGTAGTGATCAAGGCGACAGGGTGAGTCAAAGTGCTCGACAGCCAATGAGTACGGAGTAACATGAAGTCAAAACTGGAGAGAAACAGAATGAAAAGAAAACCAACATTTAATTCAACTTCCTTGTAATGTAGGATGCCGTTTGTGCCGAGGCGCTTGATGAAAGTATGTGCCTGAAGAACCCAGAGTGCAGCTGGTGTGAAGGCCGCTGTCGAGAGTACCAGCCCACCAATCCGGTAACACCTCCCTCAGAACGATTTTTGCAGTTGTTTATTTTGACAAGATTTTAACTTTTTATTGATTGGACCTCATTGGTGATCAGAAGGTTAAATGTTAAAACATTTTTTTTTTGGCATCAGAAATAAGACAACACAAAATTATCTATAAATCCATCAACCTAAACTTTTCATGTACTTCACTTTTTATAGCTTAATATTGAGTGTAAAAAAATCAGATAAAGCAGGGAGACATACAGTTTGATGATGGGGATAATCTCAGAGATAATCTCTACATATTATGTTGGATTCAACTCTATCAAAGAACCCAAAGGCTATTTTGTTCACTCTTATGTGTTTTGGTCCTTAAAATGAAATAAGAATCGGTCCAAATCATAATTAGCAGACCAGACATAAAAAAAAATAAAAAAAATCTTGTTCCTCTACCTTTTTGTCTGTGAATGCTTGTCTATATTTTCTTTGTATAACATGAATTTTCTGCTCACAGTGTGGCAGTACTGGGTGCTTGGGCCTGGCTCGCTTCCTGTCCGACTGCCAGTCCTGCCTAGTGTTCAGCGGCACGCCGGCGTCTCTTGCGCGAGCCCCTGGAGAATTTGGCTGGTGTGTTCAGAACGAGTCCTGCCTGCCAGTGTCAGGTGAGACGTAAGGAGGGAGGAAGGAGGGCAGAAGAGAGGGAACTAAAAGATGTTGGGAGCTGACATGGGAGGGACGAGCCTTCTGTGTGATTGTGTTGCTCTGGTGGAGTTCAGTAACTTGACGGCACTCAGCTGTGATTGGACAGGCTGCTCAGATGCTGATTTGGCTCGTCTGTCCAATCACGGTGTGTGATCATGTCACTTTACTCCCAGAGAGCACAACACACAAAAGTCACAAATTACATTTCAGTACAGTAGTTAACTATAAGAAACTGCTGTATAATAAGAGTCTTTAAGAGGTCAGATGTGTTACTTGTGTGCTGACCTCTCCCTCTCGGTCTCACAGAGCGAAGTGCGTGCCGTGTGGACCAGATCTCAGGGGCGTACGGCTGGTGGGGGGAGCGTACCCGTTTCCTAACCTCCCTCCACTCCTGTCGCACCGAGAACTATGTCCCGGGACTGCACCTGCTCACCTTCCAGCACCCCCGCAACGACTCCCAGCCTGACAAGGTACGGAGTCTAAATCTCAACTGCTCACTGTTCTGGATGTGGTTGTAACTCCTTCCCTCTCTGTTTACACCTAATCCTCCTTCCTTTGAGACTGTGACTCAACTGCTGTTCTCCAACTTCTTTTTTTATAATAATACCTGTATAATCTTTAGTTGTAGTCAGCTCTTTTATTTTTATTTTTTTTCTGTCTTGCATAGACATGACTTTATTCTCCCAAGTAGTTACAAACATGTGGAGCAGTTTATAGAGAATAGTGCTCCTGTTGATGTGTTTCCACTTCCACCCATCCCTCCACTATCCTCCATCCGTTTCACCCCTCCGCTAGGTATCCATCCTCCGCAGCACCAACATCATTCTTAGCCCCACCACAGAAATGGATGTGGCCCTACAGTTCAAGGGCTTCATCCACCCCTTGTGGGGAGGGCCTCCACCCGCACCTCCTCCCACAGAGACTGTCTTCATATGGGCTCGCATCCAGAGGCTCCACTTTGAGGCTCGAGTAGCATCAGGACCCAACTCCACCCATATGGTAAGGACAGCAGCTTCAGAGCCATGAATAGCTCTTAGTAACTTTGGCTAAAAATGAAAAAAGAACCAGATGAATATTTTAAATTTAGATCTAATAACAAATATGGGTTTGTAACATTTTTTTCTTTCAGTTCATTCTTGCAATATTTGCATTGGCAACAGATTTTTGTTGTTGTTTCATCACTTTCCATCCTCATTTTATGTTTATCTTTATTTTAAATCCTAAAAGTAGAAATAAAATGGTGTTTGTTTAAGAAATAGCAACAAATTTCCTTATGTTTACTTCCGAGATACTCAAAAAACATTTTCAATTCAATTTCAGCACTGACCTCATTTAACTTCTGACTTAAATTTTAAGTTGTGATATTTTATGAAGGCTACAGAGTCATAGTTGCATGTATGTGTTTAGTGTAGCTCTCTTGACTAACAACAGCACTGAGCATTGCAAAAGTATTTATATTTCTTAATGTTTTAATGCATTTCACAATTATGCACAGCTTTCTGTTGGTTTATTGCATGCAATCCCAGTTAAATGCATTGAGGTTTGAAGTTGTAATGTAACAAAATGCAAAAATGTATGGATATGTAAAGTACTATGTTGAATTATAAAATTATATGATTTAATTAAGTACCTTGCTGTCCAACTGAAGGAGGTGGTGGGCCGCTGGGCAGCGCAGCAGGAGAAGGAGCTGAAGCTGCTGGTCCGACCAGATGGAAGTAGACTCTTCTCCAACCTGACCAGGGGGAACCATTACCTTATTCAAGCCGAAGGCTACCTTAACAACTCTGGCTCTGGACAGACGAGTGAGATGGCCCTGATCTGGAACAGAACATTGCTTAGAGGGAGTGTAAGTACTATTAATACTTCAACTTTTATGGAGTAGTAATGTTGTACAACCTGTAATTATAGGAAAGATTGTGTTTGCTTTCCTTGTAAATTTCTATGCAAATAAATTCCACAAGTGGAATCATTATGCTAAGGTAGATTAAATACCAAATTTCCTTCCCCTCAAGGAGATTTCCTTCCTGTTCCTGGAGCCGTACCGCTCTGGTTCCTGCTTGGGTTACATGTCCTGTCTGGCCTGCCTGTCTGACCAGTCGTGTGGCTGGTGTCCGTCTCTGTCCCGCTGCCTGCTGCGAGACAGCCCTGACCTGGAATACTGTCCTGAGACAGAAATGGTTGAAGGCAAAGGAAACGGTCAGCGCCATCTGCTGTTGGCACCACAGCACTGCACCCTGTGTGAGGATTACAGAGATTGCTCTGCATGTACTCAGGTATGAAACGAAATTGTACCTTACAGAACATTGATGTTGTGGGTGACTCTTCTGCAGTAGATAATTTAGAAAGCCATCTAACTTTGGCCCACAGGACCCTTACTGTGAGTGGCAGATTAACTCCAGCAAGAAAGGAGACTTTCAGTGCAGCCGCAGAGGAAGGTTGGAGGGATCCATCCGCGACTCAAACGGGTGTCCTAAAGTCTGCAACCAGTGAGTAGAAAAACTAAAATATAAACACTTTTGTTGTGTATTACACAATTTCATCTAGAATCTATAATTCATCACAAATCCTTTTCTACTTTTTGTCTCAAAGGAGAAATACATGCAGTGAGTGTCTCTCCAACTCCAGTCAGTGTGCGTGGTGTGAATCTGCCCAAGCTTGCTTCTACTTTGCTGCCTACCTCACAAAATATCCCTATGGCGAGTGCAGGGACTGGTACGACAGGTAAAACAAAGACAATTAGCTAAGATCTTAAGCAATTGTTGGATTTATTACTCACTTGATATTATATCAAATTATGTCTTTGTAATTACCTTCTGATTGAACATCATTTGTGTATTTATATTTCTTAGACACATACCTGAATATTTCATATGTGAGATAAACTTGTGTGTTTACTGATTTGTTCTCTTCTTAATCCTCAGTGTCCATTCGGTTCCTCAGTGTAAGCAGTGTTCAGCTTTAAACACATGCACAGAGTGCCTGAGAACATTTCAGTGTGGCTGGTGTGGTGACTACAACAATCCCACAATTGGAAAGTAAGAATGGCCTATTATAAATATGAGATGTTATTATGAAAAAGGATTAGATTTGTTGAAGTGGAAAAGACTCTGCATTAATTTTAATCATAGGTGTGTGAAAAATCATGTGTTTTTTTTCTGTGCGTGTTTTAGGTGTTTGAGGGGAGACTGGGCAGGAATGGATGATCCATCTGTGTATAACTGCAGTGTGGCTGTGGCTGAAGCTCGAGCTGCAAAGTAAATGAACTCATTACACTTTGATGAGTTATGTTCCAAGCTGCCGTTATTACAGAGTGAAGAGTTAATCTGGAATAAGTTGTTAGAGTTCATTACTATGCTAAAAATGTCTTTTTAGTAATGCTTGTTAAATATTAACAGGCTGTATTTGGTTTTGAAAGCAGATAAAGCTAATAACCAGAAAAAATTTAATCTGTCCAGTTACGACTTCATATAACTTTGTGTTTTTTTTTTTTTTTTTTAGTCCTGAACCTCAAACTTCAGCCCCACCCAGACCACTGGAAATGGAAATGGAGATGGAGATCTTTGATGATGAGGAGAAAGATGCAGTCTGGTCTTACCCCACATGTCCTGATGTGGAGGAATGCAGGCTGGGCCTCCACAACTGTCATCCCTTTGCCACATGTATCAACACTCCCACCTCGTATGAGTGTCACTGTGAGAGAGGATACACCGGCGATGGCACGCTGCACTGCAACCAGACGTACGAGTTCTGTTTAAACATGTTTTAGTTTTCCCTTTCTCTTGATCTCAACCTGATGGGATTGGTATTTATATAATTAAAATTATGAATGAGTTTGCGATTCTAATGTCAAGTTAAATTTTTGCGCTTTCCCAGCTGTTATAATGAATGCCGTGAGGGCCAGTGTAGCGGCAGCCCACGGTTTGAGTGCGAATGTTCTCTGGGCTGGACGTCCGACCCCGCCACGCTGGTACTGAGTGGTGTTGAATGCGACGTAGACTGTGGCTGCAACTTCCACTCCACCTGTATCACCGCACCTGGGATCTGTGATGAATGCCAGGGTGAGGCCATTATTTAGTTAATTTTATGTTTTAAGCAGTTGCCAGTATTTTCCTTAGAAAAGAAAACTTTTATATGTGTTCACACTTTGTTCACAGTTGTTCTTCGCTCATCTTTCAGATTGGACTACAGGCCCTCACTGTGAACACTGCCGTCCAGGGAGCTTCGGCTCCGCTCTGGCTGGTGGTGGTGGCTGCATTCCTTGTGAGTGCAATGGACATGGCGACCCTCTCCAAGGTTACTGTCACAACCTGACGGGCCAGTGCTACTGCACCCACAATACTCAGGGGCTGCACTGCGAGTCCTGCCTTCCCGGTTACTATGGAGACCCCAGGTAAGCAAAACAAAATCTGAACAAAACCAATTTAATGGGACAAATAGAAACTCGGCTAAATGAATTTTCCCACAAACAGGAACAATGGCACATGTTACCGTCAGTGCCAGGGCCGCTCCGTCCTGCTGTCATCCACCTCTTCCTCAACCATCCCCTTGTCTTCGTCTTTGGGATGGCGGAGTGGCACAGAAGGGAAAGGAGGACTTTCTCACTGTCTTTGGGTCTTATCTGTCACTGAGAAGCTTGGACCTTGCAAACCCAAACAGCTCTGTCCCCCAGTAGCGCTCACGTTACACCCAGACTCCCACACTTACTGTAAAGTGAGTGCCAGTGTTACTTTGTTATTAATCATTTCATGGAATAAGGACATTTTTGAGCTGTTGTGACATTAACTTGTATCTTTTTTAAACATGTTCGTTATTTTGCAGAATTCTTATGTTTACATGTTTGATGGCCTCCCTCGTTTTCTGCCCAATGGAGTCGTGCGTTCTGATCACAACCTTATTGGAGCTTTTTGCGGAACAACAAGGACTCAGCCAATCACAGTCGAGGCCACCTCAGGTAAATGTTACTCATCTCTTTTAATGTTTAATTTTGAGTAGGCACCTGATGCACCTTAAGAGTTCACAACGTTGCATCTTGTTTATGAACACTAGGTGTGATCTCAGTCTACTTCGAAGCCAACGTATCTTCAAACAAACCACAAGGCTTCAATGCGTCTTTCTGGGTGCGACGTTGTCAGCAGAGCTCTGATGAGAATGAAGAGGGGTCCGCTGTGTGTGCAGGTGGAGCCCAGTGTCAGAATGGGCTCTGCCAGTGTCCTCAGGGATATGGGGGGCCGTACTGTGACCGACCCATGTGCCCCCAGGATTGTGGAGCAACAGAAGAAAGAGGAGTTTGTAATATAGTAAGTTTTCTGTTGGGAAAATTGAATTTTTGCTTAATTTACTTTGGAGAACTGGACCAAAATTTGTTTTTACAGTTTAGATGAAACCAGGTGTGACAAATGAACTTGTTCACATCAGTCCTTTTGGATATCTAACTTTCATTATTTGTTGTGTTTTAGTCTCTGGGAGTTTGTGTGTGTTCTGAAGGCTGGGCTGGCTCTGACTGCTCAGTTTTGCGGGACCCCAACAGCTTGATTTGGGAGACTCTGTTGGACACACAACTGACAATGGTAGGTCCTAAAACAAATATGATCAAAATACTTTACATTTACAATTGGGGCAGTTCATGAATTACAATCCATTCTGACATTTAAGCACTTCTGTTTTACAGAAACAGGCCCATAGGTTCCTGCACAGGATGGGACACTCTCTGATAGCTGGACCTCAGGGCAACTTGTGGATGTACGGGGGGCTTTCTCTGTCGGACGGCATTCTTGGAAATGTGTACAGGTGGGATGGAATATTCTGATATAAAATCAGTTTAGGTCGCAGAACTCTGAGAGGTTTAATGTTTGAAATTTTAGGTGCTTTCTTTCTTGTCCAGTTTGTCCTTCTGCATAATAGCAAGTCCCCCTCTGTTTGGTGTAGATATTCTGTGTCGGAGCATCGTTGGACCCAGATGTTGACTAGTTCTCTAGATGAAGGTGCAACTCCCAGGGCTCGCTATCACCACGCTGCTTCGCTGCTGAACACTTATGATCTGGACTCTGGAAGCCACGAGGGCGGTCACAGCCTAATGTTAGTGGTTGGCGGTGTCACTCAAAGTGGTGTTGCCATGGATACCTGGAGTCTCAATCTCAGCAGCTTGGTCTGGAGAGAACACAAGGTCAGCGATTGTTTTGTCATGGATTTAGAATATATTTTTTTTGTGTGTGGAAAAAAATGTCTAAATGAAATCCAATGTTGGCCCCTGTCTGACAGAGCTCAGTGCTGCCCCCGTTGGCCGGACATACTTTAACCGTACGTTGGGACTCCTCGGTCCTTCTGATCGGAGGCTACTCTCCTGAAAACGGTTTCAACCATCATCTGTTGGAGTTCAACCCTGATTCAGGGAACTGGACAATTGTCCCCCACACCGGAACACCACCTACAGGTTTCATAGCTGTTGTTTTTTCACATTAAATAACCATACATCCACTGATTAACCTTCAGTTTAAAACATCAAAAGCCTCTTGTTATGAAAATGTGTAGAATAGTCAAGAGGAATGTAGATGGAAGTTGCTAATGTGTTTTTTTGCTCAGAAATCTGATGCTACGCATTTTCTTTTGTCAGGTTTATATGGCCACTCAGCTGTGTATCATGAGCAGACTGATGCCATCTATGTATTTGGAGGCTATCGCTTTCATGTGGAGACAGTGGAGCCGTCAGGCGAGCTCTACAGCCTATATTACCCCAACCTGACCTGGTCTCTCCTGGTTCCCTCACAGGGGAAAAAGGTAACAAGTTAGCCTTGTTTTTATGTGCTGTTTGACCACCTCGTACAGTGCTAATGTATTATCTGTTTGCTTTACAGCCCCTGTCCCGTTTCTTCCACGCTGCTGCTCTGATCAAAGACACCATGGTGATTGTAGGTGGGAGGACGGAAGCAGAAGACTACAGTAACTCTGTGTCTCTGTACCAGATCAACTGCAACACCTGGATACATCCTGGTGATTCTCTTAATATTAAGCTGCTGCTTCATTTCAAAATATAATATTCTACGAAGTAATAGTTTTCCATCTGCCATTCAGTTTCAGCTGTTGGAGATCCAGTCAATCGATCTGTGTCTCTCGCGATGACAACCTGGGGCGGTCGTCTTTTCCTGTCCGGTGGCTTTAATGGTGTCACACTGGGTAGACTCCTAACTCTGACTGTGCCCTCTGACCCCTGTGCCCTCCTGCCCACACCGGAGGCCTGCAACACCACCACAGGCAGCTGTGTGTGGTGTAGGGGTACCTGCACTTCTTCTGATGCTGCAGAGAAGTAACACAGACTCTATAAACTAAGCTTGAAATTATCTGCAGCTACTATAGTTAATGCAGCTTACCTGAGACATTAATTGTCCCCAGAATTGGCTGCCTGTTGGGACATTCCACCTGCTCCCCGACTCCTCGTCAACCAGATCAGTGCCGCAGACTTAAGACCTGTAGCGAATGCCTAGCTCGGCATCCCAAGACTTTTTCCAGTCCGCCTCAGGTAACATACTTTATTTTAGAGTATCTGATTAACAAAACATTCAGTAAACTAAAATCAATTTTTTCACTTTCCCCAGTCTGCTGTACAGTGTAAGTGGTGCACAAACTGTCCTGAAGGGGCTTGCATCAGCAGCTCTGTCAGCTGTACATCGGAACATGACTGTCGCATCAACCAGAGAGAGATTTTCCTGTCCAGCAACTGCACTGAGACCAGCTGCGAGGCTTCAGACTGCCCCAAGTGTACGGCTTCTGGAAAATGCATGTGGACTCGCCAGTTCAAACGCACAGGTACACAAGTTCATCTGGTGAAAATCGCTGTTTATATCAGAAAACATAATTTTATTTGAACTACTGTATTCAGTAACAGCTTTTAATATGAGCCGAATGTCTAATTCCCAAGGACATCTTGGTTTAGAGATGGTCTAAGCACTCTGTGCTTAGACCATTACACAGACCACTGACACTGTGGGAAAAAAACTTGTTAGTTGCACTTGGAACGTGTTTCTGTTGCTTTTTTGAGTGTGGAATCAATGGTGAATCGGCATGAGCTACATCATGTGAAGAACTGCAAGAAAATTCTGCTATACTCTCCGGGTTGCTGTTGACATTAAAGTTTCTGACTAACAGCTTCTTCTCAGTGATTATCTAAGTCTTTTTTATGAGGAGGGTTTAAGAACCAAGTGTCAATTATGTCAATACCAGGCTCACAAACTTCATTTTGAAGTTTGTGAGCCATTTAAGACTGTTGTAATAATACTTTATATATCTGGCCGCAGTTTAAGAATGGTATTAATAAATGCCCACTTTAAATTTTTTTGGGAGGTGAGAAATTCACAGAATAAAATCTTTATTTTCTTTATTTATCCTATTTGACAAAAATCAGGCCACTTTGTTCTTTGTTCTAAAATATTGCATGTTTAAAAAATGTTTAAATTAAAAAAAGTTTATTTTTGCAGGCAGTCTATACATTTAACATGAATTTGGCCCACATGGCAAATCATATGAACTCTTCTGATTTAAACCCCTCGAATCTCTATTGGATGTTTCAATGCTAACATATTTTATTTAAGTAATAAGAAAGGTTTTATGAATCTTGAATTTTTTAAAGGTACAAAAAGCATATAAGGTACAAAAGGCATGTAGACTTATGTAATTGACTTAATTTTTCTACATTGATAACAGGTGCTTTTGAACACTGGTTTGTGAGACCTTTATTTGTTGAGGATATGAGGTTCCACGTGTGTAGTTGAATATTTGTAATTAATTCAGATTCAAGGCATTTATTATGTTGTTCATGCTCTACCAAATCGTTGAATGCAGTGTGTTCCTCCTTCAGGTGAAACAAGACGAATCCTGAGTGTGAACCCCACTTACGACTGGACGTGTTTCAGCTATGCGCTGCTCAACGTCTCCCCCATGCAGGTGGAGTCGTCTCCGCCTCTCCCATGCCCTCCTCCATGTCACACTCTGTATAACTGCAGCCTCTGTCTGGGCTCTAGGGGCTCTGATGGGGGCTGGCAGCACTGTGTGTGGAGTATGGCTCTGCAGCAGGTAAAATCTAACAGCTTTACTTTTCTTTGACTGTGTTTAAATAACCCTAATACTCAAAAAAAAACATCTTTCCATGTTTCAGTGCATGAGTCCATCTTTTGTGCCTCTTCGTTGTGAAGCGGGGCAGTGTGGCCGGCTTCTCTCTGGGGGAGACTCCTGCTCTCCAAAGTGCTCCCAGCTCACCCAGTGCTCCCAGTGCATTGCCAGGCCTCAGTGTGGCTGGTGTGCTTCTGGGGGAGGCAATGGAGCTGGGCGCTGCTTACAAGGAGGAGTTGATGGTGAGAATAATTTTCACTTGAAGATTTCAAAAAGCAGTCTGTCACGATGTTACAAAATAATTAATGTACAATGCAGTTTGTCTAACTGGTAGTACTGATCTCATTCCAGGGGTGAGTGAGGGAGTTTGCCCTGTGAGAAACAGCACTTGGTCTTTCCTGCATTGTCCAGAGGAGGATGAATGTGCCAACAGTCATCACCACTGCAACACCACTCAGGACTGTCACGACTTACCTGAGGGCTACCACTGCACATGCAAGCAGGGTTACATACTTAATGGGTAATGAACAGCTGTCAGTAAAGCTGCTGTCTCATTGTTTTTATCTTATGTATGACAGCTTTTCTAAAAATGTGTTTTTGCTGAAGTTAATACATAAAATACATCTTTTGAAACATCAAATCCTGCTATGTCAAATATATATATATTTCACATATGGCATGCCTCTGTTTTATGAAACATGCATGTATTAGGATGTACAATATTAATGAGAAAGTAGGTCAGGCTGCACTGCTGTTGGCACTAGTTCAACTATATGGTATGCAGAGGTGCTGCATCAATGCAGCATGACGTTAAAGTAAGGTGTAGGAAACCACACTGTGCCTTATCGTAACCTTATAAGTTTAACCAGATCTCAATCTCTTGTGTTTCTTCCCTTCAGTGTTTCTGGTCAGTGTGAGCCGGTGTGCGCACAGGGCTGCGTTAACGGGACCTGCGTGTCCCCAGGGGTTTGCCAGTGCCACTTTGGCTTTGTTGGAGATAATTGTTCTTCTGAGTGCAAATGCAACAAGCACAGCAACTGCACCAGTGTTGACAAACCCGATGTTTGTCTGGAGTGCCACAATAACACCCAAGTAAGTGTTAATAAAAGTCTAACATCTACACACTGTTGTTGTTGTTTTCATATTCAGTAGTGATCAGTATTTTTCTTGCCTAAATTCCAGGGTATTCACTGCGAGAAATGCAAGCCTCTGTTTGTAGGCTCTGCAGTAGATGGCGGCACCTGTCGTCCATGTCGGGACTTTTGCCGGGGAAACGGCATAGTGTGTTTGTCCCGGGATGAATATAATAAGGCCATTGAGAACCCTCATCACTTCCCTGTAGACGCTGTTGAGGTACGTTTCTGAAACACTCCTGTCGTTTTTCTCAGTCTCTAAAAACAAATACACCAGTAAGTGTCCTTACTTTTTCCTTCTATTTGTATCCTTGAATCAAATTCAGAAATGGATGTCTGAAGGTCCTACAGAAAATACTGCGGTGTGTGTGGATTGCCAAAACAACAGTGTTGGGGACAAGTGTGAGGGCTGCCGTCGTGGCTACTTCTTACTGAATGGGAAGTGTGAAAAGTGAGTACTGCTTGGTGCTCAAAAGACAATAGATTCACTTTTTACTACCATTCAAAAACCTCTTTCACCCACTGCTCGGAAAAAGTATTCATAGCTTTTTTTAATCACATTTTCCACAAAGTTAAATGGATTTTATTAGAATTTCATTCTGGACCATTTTAGACCAAGAAAAAGTTGCTAATGACTGTGAAGTAAAATGTAACCCATAGTTTTCAAACTTTTATTGTGAATAAAATAATTTCTGCCTTCCTGAAGAACACTTCTTTAAAAGTCTTAATACTCTATCATTGACGTGTTTTATGATATTGTTTCCTTTATAGAACAGCTGAGATCACACCACATAAAATATGTGTAATTAAGTAGCATCAGAAGGAAGTAGTTTCATGTATAATTTTCCTTTATGTATTAATTCGGAACATAAAATCCTAGTAGTAGAGCATGACAAGATCTAAAAAACTTGAAGGGTGTAAATAATTTTATCCATTACAAAACATATAACTCACGTCTCACTGTTATTATTGGTGAGTGTAATGCTGGGCCTGTCAGACATGAACATAACCTACAATGCATAAAACAGTAATTTGGGATTTCTTCAAAGCAATTTGTGGTGTTTTTCGACCTGGATTAAGTGCAACCAAAAAGCTACCAAGGCAACCGAAATCTTCTCGTGCCTAAAGACAGAAAGCTGACATGCATATGTAGAAAACAAAGAATATTTACTCCTTTGTAAATGCTATTTGTTGCTAATGGTTTTTTTTTTTTATTGCAGATGTCAGTGTAATGGCCATGCTGACACATGTGAGCCCGATGGTAGCGGTTGCCCATGCCAAAACAACACAGAGACCTCGTCCTGCCTGAGCAGCCCTCAGAATGATCGAAAAGACTGTTACAGGCAACAAGTACGACAAATATGTCTTTGTACAAGAAGAAGGGGATCTATGTCACATCCTCCCTTTTTCTGCTAACCGTTACTGTTTGTTTTTTTCTCACATTTTGTCTTGCTCTCCCATTTAGTGTGCCAAATGCAAAGACTCCTTCAACGGGAACCCAGTGAACGGGCGCCAGTGCTACCGTCAATTTAACGTGGACTCAGAGTTCTGCTTTGACCCCACGTCCCAAACAAACTGCTTCCATGACCCCACCATTCGCAACCTGCCCAAGGATCGCACCGTGTTCTTTGCTGCTCAGCCAAAGTTTACAAATGTGGACATCCGGGTCACCATTGATGTTACCTTTGGAGAAGTGGAGGTTTATGTCTCAAACTCGCACGACACCTTTATAGTGGACGTGGACCGTTATTCAGGGATTCATACTATTAAGATAGAGGATGAATCAGCAAGTCGAGGGACAGCTGCAGGGGCAGATAAGGACTCTCCTCCGTCCCCTATAAAAGTGTTTGCCAACGCCTCATCCAACCTGGGAGGTCCCGTGCTCTCCCACAATCCCCTGCAGCTGCAAGCTAAACCGCCGGTAGCAGAGAGAGAGATCAGAGAGGAGCGAGCCGAGGGACTCATCTCCTACATCACCGTGTGGAAGCCTCAGACGGTGCTGATCGTCCGAGGAGTTCGGGATCGCGTGGTCATCACCTTCCCCCATGAGGTGCACTCCCTGAAATCCAGCCGCTTTTACATCGCTCTCAGAGGTGTGGGAACGGATGATAGACAGGGCGAGTCCCAGGGGCTGCTGTTTGTGCGACAGGACCAGGCCCACATAGACCTCTTCGTCTTCTTCTCCGTCTTCTTCTCCTGCTTTTTCCTCTTTCTGTCTGTGTGTGTCCTGTTGTGGAAGGTCAAGCAGTTCCTGGACTTCCGTCGAGAGCAGCGTCGCCACATTCAGGAGATGACCAAAATGGCTTCCAGACCCTTCGCTAAACTCACCATTTACCTTGAACCGGAGGAGCCTCAGCTCATCTACCTACCTACAGCTGGCGGCGGGGTGGGGGGCAGCACCGTATCGATCGCTCATGCCCGCACGGGCAAGTTAAGCGGCGTGGTGGTGGGTCAGAGGGGCAGAGCGGGACCAGTCTATAAACACGACCCAGGCTCCGGACCCACAGCACACCACCACCACCACCACCATCATCACCTCACCTTGAGTGGGGGAGGCAACAGCGGACAGCATCTACCATTGCACTACTTAAACACCCATCATTACGCCAGCACCACCGCAGGCACACAGTCCTCCCATCATCACCATCCATCCACATACTCTGGCTACCAGCAGTTCTGCCGCTCTGACCCTTTCCTCTCGCAGCTCATGGGCTTCTCCTACTCCTCCTTCAAGGTGGGGCCCATAACCCTAGAGCCCACAGAGGACGGCATGGCCGGGGTAGCCACCGTCCTGTTCCAGCTGCCTGGCGGTGTCTTGGCACCAAATCGTGCCTGCTTGGGCTCTGCACTGGTTACCCTGCGCCAGAATCTGCAGGAATACTGCGGCCACGGCAGTGGAGGCGGCCACCCGGGGGCGGGCGCGGGCCGCAAGGGTCTGCATCAGCACCTGACCACCATGGCAATGTAGGAACGCAATCAGCAGATAAGAATAGAGATAAAGACAGATGTGGAAAGCCTGTAAAGTGTTTGGAATATTATAAATTAAATTTTTTTTTTTGAAAGAATCTTAGCTGAAAGGCAAAGTCCAAAAGAAAGTTACTGTACAGCCAGTAAAATGAGCTTTTTGAACAGAAATGTACATACACTGTATAATGAATTAAGTGTCTTATATTGTATGATGTATTGCTCTACGATATTTCAATGCTTCACATGACCAAGTCAGCTGTCTCTGCAATGCACTACAACTGCTACTCCACTAAATAATATTTGGGTGTGTAATCCCTAATGAGGTAGGACCACACTACAGGTGAACTCTGGTTAAAAGTTATTCACCAAAAAAAAAGGTGTAAAAGGCAATTTAGATCAAAATGCACGCTTTGGAACCAGCATGTGCTTTATGCATTAAAAAGGTGACAATCAGACAGTGTTAAATTTTATTGCAAAGACACTAAAATTGGTACAAATTAATGTGCATCATGTTAATTGTCAACCCAGTGCAGAAACAGAGTTGCTTGTGAGACGGTTACTTTATCAGTCAATATTAGTGATTTCTAACTGTAACTCGAAATGTGGCAGGCTTGTCAGCCACCTGTTTCTGTTAAACTCTTGGGTATGGTTTTGCATATTCATCCACCTTTTCTGTTACTTTTCGTCGTATCTGCCTTCACTTTATGCCTTTTCTGCGAGTCAGCTGGCTTACACTTGAAACTTTTGCGCTAAATGTGTCTGGTGCAGCTCCTGGAGAAAGTTAAATAATGTTCTACATTTTATTTCTTGGTTTGTTCTTTCAAAGATGACAAGGTAATGTTTTCCACGTTGGTATTCTGTTCTGTCTCTAAAATTATTTATCAAACACTACAGGATTAGTTCATGATAACAAGAAAATTATGCTTTTGAAGCCATTGTTTTGCTTTCAAGATGTTAGTCTGACTGATTACACAAAATGATTGTAATTGCTAACAATAACTAGTTTAAAAATGTATCTGTTAAGAACTTTGAGAAGGTCTGAGTGCATTTTGAGATTGAATCACTGTTGTGTTGGCACAGGATTTACTTTTCTTTCTGTTTCTCTCTTTGCACTGCATGGAGCCAGTGGCCTCCTGACCAACATTACTCCATTTTCCATTAACACGTGATAAAGAAATGAACTGGCAGTGAGGCTCCTGGATTCTTATCTGAGTAAAAAAAAAAAAGACTTTCTTTCATCAATTGCAAAATAATGAAGCAAACTTTATTTATAGGAGCCTTCTGCAAATAAGCTTTTGTCTTGTAACTTTGTGCATGAATTGATTTTTGTTTACATGCTTTATTTTTGTACATAACTTCTGTTGTGTTTGTTCTTTTTGTTTTCAAAGAAAGGGAACAGTATTGTGCAAAAAGACTGAGTAAAGATTCAGTGTCCTGAGTCAGCTGAAATAAAGTCTCTGGAAAATGGCTGCATTTTGTCTTTATTGCACCAAATATTTAGATCCAAGTGTCTGGTCATGTTTTGTTTTTTAATTTGTTGCAAATGAAATTCCGAAACTGTGGCATGCATTTATCTTTAGCTTCCCCTTAAGATTAAACTTAGCAGAACCATCTTTTGCTGATATTATAGGTCCAAGTCTATAGGTTGTTTTTACCAGCTCTGCTTTCTGCCTATTTCTGTTTACACTCACAATTGCACTTAGGTCCAGTCTTTAACTAGGCCATTCCGTCACAAGAATATGCTTTGATTTAAAGAGTCAAGTCTAGTCCTGGTTGTTTAGGCTCATAGTCCTGCGAGAATGTGAAGCACAACCTCATGTCCTGCAAGCTGAGAGTTTTGGGCTGAATTCCAGCTTCTTGTCTCACGCCGAATATATTTTACTAGTTGGTTTTTGAAAATTGCTCTTATTTTAGGGGTACGAGAGGTCATAGCAATACTAATACATGCCACACTTATTTTCTGTAAACATTTTGAAAACCAAATAGAAAAGGAAAAACATCCCCATAGCAGTTTTCTTGCATGTTGTTTGGTTTTTGACAAGACCATTACTTTCTACATTTTTACAGTGTCCTTTGCTAGATAGATCGATAGATAGATAGATAGATAGATAGATAGATAGATAGATAGATAGATAGATAGATAGATAGATAGATAGATAGATAG
>CAEGAE010030839.1:0-27719 GCA_903067095.1 Girardinus metallicus | reverse complement strand
TCTCTGGTTGTTCTCTCTCTCTGGTTGTTCTCTCTGGTTGTTCGTTTTCTGGTTGTTCTCCGGTTGTTCTCTGGTTGCTCTCTCTCTGGTTGCTCTCTCTGGTTGTTCTCTGGTTGTTCTCTCTGGTTGTTCTCTCTCTGGTTGTTCTCTCCTGTTCTCTGGTTGTTCTCTCTCTGGTTGTTCTCTCTGGTTGTTCTCTGGTTGTTCTCTCTCTCTGGTTGTTCTCTCTGGTTGTTCTCTCTGGTTGTTCGTTTTCTGGTTGTTCTCCGGTTGTTCTCTGGTTGCTCTCTGGTTGTTCTCTGTGGTTGTTCTCTGGTTGCTCTCTCTCTGGTTGCTCTCTCTCTGGTTGTTCTCTCCGGTTGTTCTCTGGTTGCTCTCTCTCTGGTTGTTCTCTCTGGTTGTTCTCTGGTTGCTCTCTCTCTGGTTGCTCTCTCTCTGGTTGTTCTCTCTCTGGTTGTTCTCTCTCTGGTTGTTCTCTCTCTGGTTGTTCTCTTTCTGGTTGTTCTCTGGTTGTTCTCTGGTTGTTCTCTCTGGTTGTTCCCTCTGGTTGTTCTCTCTCTGGTTGTTCTCTCTCTGGTTGTTCTCTCTGGTTGTTCTCTCCCTGGTTGTTCTCTGGTTGTTCTCTGGTTGTTCTCTCTCTGGTTGTTCCCTCTGGTTGTTCTCTCTCTGGTTGTTCTCCGGTTGTTCTCTGGTTGTTGCGGCTGATGTGCGCTGCAGGAACAGGAAGTGTGGGATGATGAGAAGCCAGCTGGCTCATGAAAAGAGTCCGACCCGGAGTCGGAGCCGACATGTCAGAGAATCTGTGATGAGAAACGCTCTAATGAGGGCGAAGGACGGTTGTCTCACCTCCCGAGTGTAAATTTCATGAATTACTAAAACCTGCTTGGCATGGCAGCGGCCAGCGTGGAGCAGCAGAGAGGGTAGGCGGGGGTCGTCTTTGAAATGCTAACAAGATGTCCTATGACAGTGTGGCTTTATTTGTGCCTAATGATGGACTTGGTGGCCTGCCATCATTAATTGTTTAGGGATGTTTGAGGAGAAACTGGGCCGGTCCAGAAGCTGGCACCTCCACAAAAGGAACCTCAAGTTCTTCAAACAAGAGAAGAAAATATTGAGATGGCCATGGCATGAATTATTGATGCTGTTATGACCACGGTGTGCCATGTAGGCTGAATTTTTATAATCTTGCTGAAGAGAAAAGCAGCTGGACCCCTTGAGGGCCGGAGAGCCCCTCTGTGAATGACGGGAGCTCATGTTTGCATTAGAGCGATGGAAACTCATAATGAGGTGGAGGATCCAGTTTGGGCCTCGGCGTTATGAATTACTAACGCCGCAGGAGGAGCCGCCTGAGCCGACGGCCTGAACCGACGGCCTGAACCGACGGCCTGAACCGACGGCCTGAACCGAGCCCCAGGAACGACGGCCGGCAGGGAGAGAGGGTCCGCCAACGCTGGGCCAAACGGCGGCAGGGGCCCACCAGAACCAATGGGTCCATCAGAACCAACAGAACCAACGGGTCCACCAGAACCATCAGAATCAACAGGTCCACCAGAACCAACAGGTCCATCAGAACCAATAGAACCATCAGGTCCATCAGAACCTTCAGAACCATCAGGTTCATCAGACCCAATAGAACCATCAGAACCATCAGGTCCATCAGACCCGATAGAACCATCAGTCCCATCAGAACCATCATGTCCATCAGAACCATCAGACCCACCAGAACCAACAGGTTCATCAGAACCATCAGCTCCACCAGAACCCACAGGTCCATCAGACCCAATAGAACCATCAGACCCACCAGAACCAACAGGTCCATCAGAACCTTCAGAACCATCAGGTTCATCAGAACCATCAGCTCCATCAGAACCATCAGGTCCATCAGTCTGCTCTGCGTCAGAACAATCCCTCAGCATCCAGTACGGGTTTTACATTCTGACCAGGATCAGCCCAGTTCAAACTGGAAGTCCTTCCTGTGGGTTTTATGTCACCTGAAATGAACAAAGCAGGTTTTGTCTCCTCAGCTGCAACTTTATGAGGCAACATTCAAATGCGTCACATCGTCGTGTTTTTCTGCAAATCAGTTTGGTGATTTCTGCCGCTTCCTACAGGATTTTGACGTGTTGGTTGTGATTGGTTCTTTTTCATCCAATGAATACTCTGATTGGATGGAAGCGATCCGTCCCATTGGCTGGTTGTGTGGTTTCAGTTGTGACAGAATTTTGCACTTAAGGTTCCCACTGGTATTTAGAAAAAACATTCCATGGCTTTTCCATGGCTTTCCATGACCTTCGGTATAATTTTCCATGACCCACATACAACAGGGTCAGAAAGAACAGTGTATGAGTGACAGACCTAAAGCCACCAAGTTGCACTACAGCGAACATGTGAAAGAGCAGGCAGATGGGGAGGAAAGACTGGCATGAATTGAAAAGTGTCAACATGTTGACTGAGGAATCATATGATGATAGTGTCATAAATAAAAACATATTAGCAGCAAACGCAAGATTGTACATATGCAGAACTAACTGCTTCTATAGAAGTTCAGAACAGACAGACAGATTGCCACACTCTAGTCTCCCATCGGAGGCTTATTAGATGATAATTAAATATAAATTTTAATGCAATAATAGCTGCTGCAGTGTGTGCAGAGCATTACAAAAACAAAGAACTGAGAACCGGCTCTTTACTACCGTTCACAGTAAAGAATTGTTCAGAGGAATCGGATCGTTCCTGAATGTTGCGTCACTATATTGCAGACTTTGGTCACAGTGTCTTCTGTGCGACACAGGGCCGGCCTCAGGAGGGCGTGGGGCCCGGGGCCTGAGCCACAGTGGGGCCCTCCACTGTATCAGCCTCCTGTTGCTCTGCCAAGACAGACCAGGTCAGCTCCCTATTTGCACGGTTTGCAACAGCCACCCCAACTTAGTGACTTTTTCACTATATTTTGCACAAACAAAACAAATCAGCAAGTCGGGTTTTTTAAAGATCGCTGATCGGACAGAAAATTGCAATCAGTGCACCGCTGCTTTCTGTTTGATCTGTCTGCAGAATGGTTGATTACTGTAATCAGTGCACATTTAGTGGTTATTAAAGAAATACTGGAACATCTTGAACATGTCCACATATTTGAGAGAACATGCCTAAGGAAGAAAAACTTGACAATGTTCCCTATTCATTCTCTATGTACTGTATTTATTTATTCTTCATATCTTTTTTTATCTCTCCTTTTCTCCTTTCAATTTTTATCAACTGTATCTTTCTCTGTAATTATTTCCACCAAGCTCAGATAGTCAGGCTGAGTATTTCTCCTCTGACAGCCAAACCTGGTCAAAACTTTTACTCGATGATGATGATTTTAGCTGCAGGTCATGGCAGGTGGGACGCACTCGTGCTATTTTGTACACTTTGACCTTCGCCTGTAGCAGTAGAACAGTTCCTCCCGCCGCTGCTACCTGGAGGCTAATGGTGCGTTCACACCAAATGCATTTTGAGCATCAGGCACGTCTGGTTTACATTCAAAGTCTAAGGTGCTGCAACGGCCCTCGACGCACCTCCACCTAGACTTTAAATGTAAATCAGACGCGCCTGATGCTCTAAACGCAGAGAGGGACGATGGTTCTGTTCCATGTCCAATAGGACTTTAAAAAACGCCGTTAGCTTGGATATTTTCTTCATCACCTCTTTGTCCCACTCTTCTTTTTCTTCTCTGCGTTCCGCTGACATACTTTCTGTTGTCCGTCATGTGAGAAATGACTCCCTGATGCTTATCGCTTATTACCGCCGATTAGTCGGACATCTTTTCCCGCTCTGAGACAAGCTGCGCATGTCTCAGAGCGCCTCGTGCGAGTTAAAGGGGGACGATGGCTGACAGTGGAAACGCGTAATTAAGTCGCATTATTGGTTGGATTTGTATCGACATGTTTTACATCTAGTGAAAACAAGGATGTTGACAAATAAACTGGACAATATGCTGGTAGTTTAGTGATATTTCCATAGTTCTGGTCTAGAAATAAAATCCTGAGTCCTCAATGACTGAGACGAGAACCACAGAAACACGCACCACAGAGAGAAAAACGCCATTATTTTCAAATTCCATAATTTTCCATGACTGTTTTCCATAACCCAGATGATGAGAGAAGTGCAATTTAAATTTTCGGAAGGAAATTTGTAGTTGCGCAACTCTCTCTCTCCCCCTCTCCTCTACTCGCTCCCCCCCCTCCCCTACTCACTCACTCTCTACTTCCTCTTCCAAGAGGGGGAGATGTGCTACCAGCTCTCCATCTAACGGGTAAATTGAGTTTCTTAAATCTGCTGGGATTCATCCTGTCCAGAACTGCAGTAAACTCTGTTTAAAGCTGGTGACGAGAAAGACTCGCCTGGTTTCTGACGACCCTCATCCAGGTGTCCCACCTTCTTCCCCCTGTGAATTAGCCAGACTGAGCAGCCTGCAGCCAACTAGTTTCACACGGCACACCTGTTCCATAACAGACTGGTGACCTGTCCAGGGTGACCGCCTCTCACCCGGAACGCTTGCTGGAGATAGGCACCAGCGTCTCCCGACCCCATTAAGGGACAAGAGTGAACAGAAGATGGATGGATGGATGGAATCGTCTGGCCTATCTTTCCCTAATGCTGACACTGAGAACTAAAAAGGGGAACCTTTGAGAGAGACGGACAGAGTTTGGCATTTTGAACCCCAGAACTGGCCTGATGATGAAGAAGGTGTTGCAGCAGTAGGAGGCTCACAGCACTGATCGATGAGGACAGGCGTCCCCGACGAGGACAGGCGTCCCTGCAGGTCTGATGAGCCTTCGTCTCTGCGTGGATGGTGAGGTCACACGGGTCTTGGGTGCTGGCAGGAAGAGTACTGACTCAGAGCGGCAGGCCTCAGGTCTTACGGTGACGTCCTCATGTGTCCTCAGCTTCTTGTCTTGCAGCTGTGAAGCTTCACCTTGTCTCACGATCTTCCTGGTCCGTTGAGATGTAGACGAGCTGACCTCTCGGACGGAAAGCACCAGTTCTTCTTCTTTGCCTTTGTTCTTTGTTCTTTGTCTTTGGGGTCTGAACCCAGCTGATGAGAGAAGTGCGATTTGAAGCCACATGTTGCGGCTGACGGGTTGGTCTCCATGTGAGGACAGTCTTCGGCTCTGTGGCCCCGGCTCTTCTTCAGCTGCAGAGTTCTATGTCCATCTCCATCTTGACTCGAAGCTGGAGGATCCAACCAAAGGTTCCTGTTTTACACTCACCTTTTATAGGGTTTGTCCACCTTTTGCTGCCTTGGCTAACGCTGCCCAGACAGATGACCTCATACCATCACTGTCTTAGAGACGTGATGTCTCAGCTGATGTCTCTGGGTTGCTCAACGGTTACCTGCACAACCTTTTCTTTGAAAAGTTTAAGTTTTCCTAACAATCTGTTTCCAAATAAGGCCTTGGCCGTCTCTGCTCTCCTGTCAGTTCCTCTATTTGACCTTTGACCTACCATCTACCTTCAACACAACAACATTGATCTTTAATTGCAGTTACACATTTTGCACCATTTCCAGTTCAATGTCAAAATCACATTTATAACCTTTTTAGTGTCTCTTTGATTCAGCATTCATTTATAATATTATAACCATGAGTTATTAGTTACTCTTATTATAATATTATTCTGAGTTATTACAGACAGTCTTCTGAAAAGAGACCAAGAATAATCCATTATTCTAATTATTTGATACCAAAGTTACAGTTACTTGTTTTACTTGAAAGTTTTCCACAAGTGTAAGTATTCTTACGAGTAAACTAATATTAATATAAGTATTTTACTTTGGATCTTATTCAGTTACTCAAAATGTTTAGACTTTATTCTTTAAAACTTTTATTCTCTGAAATAAGGAATAGTATCAACTGTTTTCATAAATCTGCAAGCTGGAAACTCACTTCCTCCTCTTCCAGGAAGCTCTTCCTGTTTCCTGACTCTCTCTCTGTCTGACTATGATTTCTTATGATTAGATAAAAAAAGGAAGTAGAATTAAAGTAATGCCTGCAAGAGGCAAAAACAACACACACAACCAGACTGATCTTATTGAAGTCTCAGTCTACTGTTGGGTCTTGATGTCTTTTGTGTGATTCATTTTAAAGGTAACTTTATTTATTGTTACTGTTAAACTAAAATCTCCAGCATGAGGAAGTGGGATGAGCTCAGGTTTCCTGACACCTGAAATGAAATTTTATGACTCTCCAGGTTTTCCATGACCAATACCAATGCTGGCACTCTCTGGCCTTCCCGGTATACCAAACACAAGGAGCAGTGAAGCGTGTCAGACATGTATTTAACTACATGCTCAACATCACAAATTATCGTGTGTTTCCATGGATACGTGCGCTCTCATTAGCGTCGCGGCACAAACACACAGTTTTTCAGCAAAACTGCATGAAAAGCAAAGGAGTTAAAACACCCAGATCCCCCATGACGGTGGCGACGCCATGACAGCTTGTGGGCGGGGCTTGCAGGAAGACGGCGTGGAAACGATCTGAGTGTTTCAGGCATTTCCAGGCTGCTGCTCCTTCTGAAATCCTTCCAGATTTTCTTGATTCTGAGATTCTGGAAGCGATCCCTCCATCGTTTTGTGCAAATGCGAAGTTGATACGTTTTTGCCAAGTTCTCTCCAAAAAACATTGAGTTGAAGTGATGCTAAATCCCACCTGCAGGTGGCAGTGTGAATTATTACTCTGCTTTCTCAGACTTGCTTCATGTCAAGTTAAAGTACAACATTGATGCAGCGAGTAACAAAAATAGAGCGATGGAAGTTCTTTAAACCGTAAAAGTGTCTGCTTGTTTTTTTCCTTCGTTCGTTTTTTATCTTTGATATGGAGTCTAAAAATTCTGGAACATTTCTTGCTAATATTTTTAAAGTAGCTTCACAAAGCCAGTGATTGTGATTATCATGAGTCAGTGAAGCGAAGGTGAAGTGGTGGAGGGAGTGCTGAGTGAGACGGACACCGTGTCGCCTGATGCTAGCGTCGATGCGTTAGCTTGAAGCTAACATCCATAAATTACATCTGTGAGCAAAACAAACAGAGATTTTTGATTTGAGGCTGCACAGCGATCCCTTAATGCAGCAACATCCTGAGCAGACGCTAATCTGGGATTAAGGAGCTTGTCTGTTGTGAAAGCAGCTCAGGTTGCTCATGTCTCAGGGGGACGTGCCTGGTCCTGCCGGACCAGTTCAGTGAAAACGTTGTGGAAGCGCCGATGGACGAGGGACACTGGGACGCTGTCCTTCATCTGTCCTTCTGTCTCACTGCGTCCTAGCTTGTGCCTGCAGGCCGAGACGCTGCAACCCGACTCCCAGCGAGTCCTCTGGGTTCTCCAGGTGTTCACATGTGGAACCGCTTCCTTCACATATTCTGACCGGCAGGTCTAATGGCCCGCCATCGGGTCACATGATCATAACATTTGGTGATTTGTGATGACATTGCTGCAATTACAGAATTTCCACAGTTGGATTCAGGTCTGGACTTTAACTACGCCATTCTAACCATGAGTCTGCTCTGACCTAAACCATCCCATAATACCTCTGGTGGCCAGTTGAAGGTGGTGTCCTGCTGAAAGGTGAACTTTGACCCTAATCTCCAGCCTGCTGCTGGATTGTCCTGATTTAGCTCCACCCACCTCCACCAGCTTCTCTGTGGATCCAGTCTTACTGGTTTGACTGGGAAAGGTCAGCAGATTAATCATGGACTCAGTGGTTCTGGACTGCAGGTTGAGTCTAAAGGTTTTCCCGGTGGTACCCATACCCCCCGTTCCAGTAACGCCTGACCGTTACTGCAGTCAGGAAGTCTCTGCTGCCTCCTGGACGGGGAGACACTGTCCTGCTGAGACCAGGACAGTGTCTGTGTTTAATGCTGCCTTCATTAGATACATGAAGCGGTTCTGTGGGACAAAGGTCCTAAAACATTCTGGACGATGAAGAGCTGGTTCCAGGGATGGCCCGGCTGCAGGTCCAAACACAACCAGCCCGTTTTAACAGAGACCCGATCCTGGTTCCTACAAGTTCCTCAATTTATTCATTACTGCAGCATTTCACTGCCTGCTGTGTAAACATTAGCATGCTAACCCCTCACGTTAGCTCAGATTTCCCATGAGCCACTGCGAGTCTTTTAAACCAATTATTGACATAAAATATTCCCAATTTTCTCGACTTGAACGAACTTCAAGTCACATCTGTTATGATTTGAGTTCTTCGCTGTGTTTATTTGGTATTTTGTCCTCTGTGTAGTTCCGTTGATTGTTCGCACCTGTTCCTCGTTGTTCCGTGATGGTTCCCCTCTGTATTTACACCCACCTGTTGTCCCTGCCCGTGGGCGGATCCTTGTCATGTTAGTGTCATATTATTGTCCGGTCATGTTAGGTATCCTGTCGTGTTTAGCCTCCCTGTGTAATCCCAGTTAGTTTGGCGGTCGACACGGTAGAACTGGTAAGTCCCGTGTCGGCTTAGCTTTCAAAGTCAGATCCTCGTTCAGTTGCTACCAGTGATTAGCCGTAGTTAGATGTCGCTGTGCTGCCTGTTTTTCCCCGTGGACTGTTCTGTAAGCTGCCGCCAACATTAAATCCTCCGTTTACCTCATCCTGGGTCCTCAAGCGTTCTCTCTCACCACCTCGCTAACCCAAACCGTGACAACGTCACACTTTGCTCATCGTGTTCGAACTTTACAGGAATAAAATGCAGCAGAATCAGAAACTGAGGGCTTTGCTGTTAGCGAGTCTCACATCCGTCAGCTGGAAGGAGAAGAAGAAGAAGACAGTCATCGTAACATTAGCTTTAGCTTTTGCTCATTTTTACGTGTTAGCAGGAAACACAAGATCAAGAACATGGATAGAAACGTTGTCCAGAGTCTGACTGATGCGTCTTCCTGCAGTTCAGGGTCGAACTCGACGTTAGCATCCTGAATCGTTTTCCAGTTCGGGTCCTGTTGTCAGCATCGCTGAGGAATCCTGGATGAGTTACAGAGGGAGAAGCATGTCTGCTTGGTGTGTGTGTGTGTGTGTGTGTGTTTGCCTGGTGATTTCCCGGCGCTCTGAGCTGCTCCTGTGAATTCTTGGCTCGGGCTTCAAAGCAAAGCGGGTCATCCCCGACCCGGAGCTGCAGGTACAGACACGTCTGCTGCAGAGCCGGAACCGACCCGATCCGACCCAAACATCAAGCTTGGAGGGAAACAGTTTCCTAATTAAGTGCTGATATTATGGTGCAATTATTATTATTGTGATTATTATTATTATTAGGGATGTCCAGACCAAGGGTTTCACATACTTGGCCTATTCCAAGTACGGATAGCGTGTAGCTAGTGACCGGCTCTTCTCTGCAGGCCTAATGTGAAATGATTCCCACTGCTGCAGACATTTAAAACAAATTCAAAATAATAATTTTCAGCCTGGTTGCTGAAAATGTGCTAAAATGATCACTACCAAGTTTTTACAAGGTTTTCTGAATATGCTACTAAAATATTTCAATTCAAATCTGTCAGATTTAATAAATTGAGTGTGATTTGGCTCCGCCCAGGAGGAACCGTTACCGGGTCGGAGCATCTGGCCGGTACCGGTACCACCAGTTATTATCAGATTATTATTAAAAATCAAAACTTTTTCCAGTTGGTTTGTTTGTGAAAATCAGTGAAATCTGAAGGAGTCCAAATGGAACCGGGTCAAACTGGGACACAGAACACACTTAGTGGGTTCTTCATTTGACAGAGAGAAATAATTATAAATGTGGTAAAAACCAAATATTAATGAGGCCATAAACATTACAGATGTGATATTATTATCATTTAATAATAATCTGATCAAAAGGTTCAGAATTAATAACTTTAGAATTCAATGAACTTCTGGAGATTTTATTTATTTTTATATTTTCTTCTGATTTCTGGATGAGTTCAAAGTTGGGCTGTTGAAGCAAAAGCAGATTTCTCTAGGACCCGTAACGGGTCGGAACCAGAACCTGCAGTGGTTCAGGTGATTTTTCCCACGGATCTGCAGGATTCTCTCCACTTGTTGACACTTCCTCTCAGGGAAACTGTAATTTTCCTCTGCAGGTTTTAATGTTTCGTTTCTGGAGGAAAACCTGTAATTATGGACCGGGATGGTTCTGGACTGCTTCACACAGTCGGGTTCGGTTCTGCTCAGTAGCTCAAAACTCAAAGCATCCGGTGGGATATTTTTATTATTTCATCTCTTTGATAAATACCAGCTGCTTTGATGAGCTCCGTTGGCCGAGTTCTTTAGAAATCCTGGGTTCTGCTGCAGCAGTCGGTGTCGGTTCTGCTGGTCGTTTCCAGCTGAGGCTGCTGGTTTGGGCCGACCGCCTGCAGATTTGCAGGCTGATCCTAATTCGCTGGTCGGTCCATTTGTTGGTGTCTTGTGGTCCGGATCAGCAGCAGTCACCCGGTTTCCTCAGAGGAAGCCGCTAACAGCAACAGGTGGAGGTCGGGCCGTCTGAGCCGACGAAGGTCGTCCAGGAGCGTTCGGCGCTTCGTGAGGCGGCACAACTGCAGGTCCGAACCCGGTGTGACGGTGGAGCGGGTCGGCGGGCCGAACCGGGAACCGAAGGCAGTTATTTGTTTTCCTGAAGGCCTGCTGACCCTGACCCTGACCCCTGACCCCTGACCCTTCTGCTGGATCTCAAAGCGGAAAAGATCTACGAGACAGGAAGCCGCTTGACCCAGGAGGAAAGGTCAGAGGCCGAGGATCAGCGTTGGAGGCAGAACTTAGAGGGTCACCACCGGATCGTCACCGGCGCCGCGCTGCCAAGCCGCTCGCTAAATTATCCAGCTGCCGCTTCCCCTGAGCGGCGCGCAGCAGCCGAGCCGGCCTGCGGGGGGCGCCGCAGCGGACCAGGAGCAGGCTGGTCACAAACAGCAACATGATTCCAAATGTCAAGTAAAAAAATTACAAGGTTAAAGACACAATAACAAAGAAATCCGTCTGCATAAAATCATTTAATCCTGCAATAAAACATCATCTGTGTTTGCAGCTAAACTGGTTCCAGTGGGAGCCTTCCCAGTTTACCACTAAGGAACCAACTGGAGCAGCTGCAGCAACAATACTTTAACAGCACAGACTCTCCATGAACTCAGCATCCATCCATCTTCTGACGGCCGATCCTCCGTTGGGTCCGGCGGATCTGCTTCTGGCTCCGGGTCTCGTTTCCTGCCGAGCCGTGTGTTGATCAACTGATGGCTCCGGCTCTGTGGGGAGACGCCAGGCGATAAATCAGGGGCTGCTCGGTCTGGCAGCTCATCGCTCTCCTTCATCAGAGGTCTGAAGGTTCCTCTCCACAACCAGACGATCCACGTGGGTCGTTTCACGGCTCTCGTCGTCAACGGAGACGTTTCCCCGTCGGGTTTGATTTAAGCTTCATGTGTAGTTTGGTTGCGACAGTCAGAGATCTGGTGAGAGCGGCTGCTGCTTCCCTCGGCGCCAATTAGCCTCTGCTCAGGTGAGACCATCAGAGGAGCAGCAGCTCACAGGGAGGAACCGGCCGGGACAGGAACCGGAGCAGGAAGCAATCAGGGCGCCATGGTTACCACATGTAAACACAGGCCTGAGGCCCACATGGGGAGATTTTAATCATCGAACCTCATCACGGAAAAATCCTTCCTCCAGCATTAATAATCCATAAAGCATCAGAACCAGAACCACAAGACCGGCTCTAAGCTCAGAACAGTAGAGTGTGACACAGCACAGTATACTCCGGTGTATTATAGTATCCTGGTTCTGTCGGATTCGGACCAGTCCAGGGTCCGAATCCCGTTTGAGGTTCTGGTTTTAGTTCTTGGAGAGTTTGATCTCATTCCAGAGATCTGATGTTCTGGTCCGAACCCGGTACCGTTTACTCTCCCTGGAGGTTCCGTGTGGATCCGTCCAGAACCAGAGACCCTCTGGGTTTCATGAGGTTCTGGAGAACCGGCTCTGAGTTTCAGTCGCTTCGTCTCTGAGCTGTGTGTGTGTGTGTGTGTGTGTGTGTTGGCGCGGCGCTGTGTCGTTAGGAACCGAGCCAAGTCTTCCTGCTGGAATTTCCTGTCTGAGCGCCCCTCCCCCGCCTGTTGGCCTCTTTGTTTCGCCTCTCGTCCCTCAAAGCGCCACATAGGCGACGGTTCGTCTCAGCGTCTCTCGTCGCTGAGGACGTCCTGCAGGACAGATGGACAGACGATGTTTCTGTGGGTCCAGAGCTGAAATAGTTCAATTTGTTCACTTTTACTCCGATTCAGTGAAATCAGATTGAAACATTTTATTCATTTAAAAGCTTTTTTTATTATTGATCATTCATATAAAATCGTAATGTGACAAAATACGGAAAAGTTCAAGGAGGAACAACACTGTAAATACTATTTAGTTGTAAAAGGCCACATTCCAGTCAGTCTGTCGTTACATTAAATGTTAATTATTCCAGTTAAATCTTAACGACGATTATCTCTGGTTATTAATATATTTTATATTTCATGTCCTTTTCTCATTTCAATGTTTTCATGATTAAATCAGGATCCAGTTTAATCCACTCAGTTTATTTCACTCTATATTTCTACACTCAAATTGATTCTATTATAATGTAAGGAACTAATTCTTCTTTACTGCAGATGAATCATTTTGTTTTTGATCATAAATCTAATATTCTGAAATCAGAACAACAAAAGTCCATTTCCAGAAAAGTTCCTGGTTTGGGTCGGAAAGCGACCCGCTGAGGAGGAAACGATGAGCGTCGGTCAGGAAGCAGCCGTGGGTCCGGCTCACCGAGACGTCAGACGTTGACGGGTCCGCCGGGTCCGCCGGGTCTCCGCTCAGAGGGGACGGGCCTAAATCTGCAGAACAATGCAGCTGTCTGGGTGATAGAAGGTCCTGCCGAGCCCTCCTCACCCTGCGTCCACCGGGAGGAGCCCGGCCTCCAGAGCTCCGCTTCATTAACACACCTCACGGCCCGGTTCTGGTTCCGCCTCTGAAACACTCTGGATCAGCGGGAGGCAGCCGACTCCGAGTCAGTCGCTCAAACTGCGGCGTAACGCTCCACCGGTGAAAACAAATCTGTCGGGCCTCGTCTCGACACTCAAACTGCGATCGATGAAACCCAACATGCAGGACGCCGTGGCGACGACAGCGCTCTCCAGGCCCGGATCGGTGGCGTCGCTAAACCTTTCTGCATGTCTACATGTTCAAATTTCCCCTCTGCCTCATCATGCCAGCGCCATAGGAAGTGAACGGAGCCACGTCGCCTCCATGTGGCGAGGCCTTTACGTCCAGTTGGCTGGACGGTGTTTGTTTTGTCACCGGCTCCTTCCCGTTGCCAACCCAGACGAGGATGGGAGCGTTGACAGAAGACCTGCGGGGGTTAAGGCTGTAGGGCCGTGAAGGAGCCCAAAGCCAAGAGCCACAAACAGAAACTTCACAACTTTTGCTTGATTGTAAAGCAGCAGGAATTTTTTCAGTCTTAAATTTCATTCATGGAGGCATTAAAAAGGTCCTAAAAAGCCTTAAATAAAACTTGTTGAGACATGCAGAGTTTACAGAAGAACCCATTGCTAAAAACATGTTCTGGTTGCAGCTCAGGTTCCTGTTCTCCTTACAACATCCGGGAGACAGAAATTCACCTTCACTGGAACTTTTTAGGAGATCCGCAACCAGAACAAGAGTTGATTAAAGACGCAGGTCTCATCCTGATCCGGAGATTTAACCCGAAGAGCTGCGGCAGTCGAAGGCTTGTGTGCCTGGAGGGAAACCCTCCTCTTCCTCACTGGGCTGTAATCCCACCAACATTCACAGAGAACAAGACGCTGCAGCGTCACCATGATTGCCTCAGTCACACAACAAAAGGCTCAATCAGGCTTAAAGCAGCAGAAATGTCTGGCTGGTCTAAAGACAACAGTCTTCTGCGCTGCTGCAGCCTGCAGGGGCAGGTTCTGCTCCACCGCCGCTGCGTCTTCTTGACCTTTGAGGCTCGTCTCTAACAGGATGGAGTCAGAAAACGTTTCTCATCGGTTTTATCATCGGTTTGTGGCGTTCCTCCAACCGGACGCGCTCATCCGTCTGGGCCAAAGTTCAGAGTTTGCATGCAGATTGCATGGTGAGACATGTGTAGGAAATGAAATTCATGTTTCATCTGCCGAGAGGTAAAATCTGAGAACAGGTGAGGCCGTTCTCTGACCTCTAACCCCAGCAGGCGGCGAATCTGCTCTGTAGAACATGAGGCGGATCGCTGCTGGAACGAGGGATAATTAACGAGGATCTGCTGCGTTGTTCTGACGGGCCTCGCCTGCGGCCCTCAGACGGTTTATGGCAGGAAGCGCAGACTTTGTTTGAGCCATAAAAACTTGGCAGTGTCGAAGCTGCTTTGGTCTCGCTGGATGAGGGAGTCATTAATGGGTCGCTGTTTCTCGGGGCGACAGAATAAAAGCTGGAATTAAGTGCAGAGTTACGGGAACAGTAAAAGGTTCTGCTGGGCCCACATTAATAAGAAACTGGATCTTAGCTCAAGTATTTCCTCTCAACACCCTGATGTGTGTTTTTATCTTTACAGGTGCTCACCACCTTTTCCCGTTCCACAGCCCCGTCCCCATCGACACGAGGCACCATGAGGGCCGGTACCATTACGAGCCACACCCGCTCCACGCCATGCACAGGTAAGTAGCCGGGTCCGGCTGGGTTTTCAGTGCTGATTCACTGGTTGCTATGGTGACTCCTGCCTTTTCCTGCTCATCATAGGCTCAAACGGTCCCTGTGTGACTCCTAAAGGTCACGGCAATGAAGTTCTGTTGGTGGACCCACAGAACCGATGTAGGAGATCTGGTCCGTTAAACAGAACCAATCAGAACCAAATCTACTGGAGGGTGGGTGTGTCTCTGCTCTCTGGACTCTGGTCAGAAAACAGGAAGTCTTAAGCAATGGGAGAAAGAAAGACCTGTGATTGGACGGAGAAGCTGTTTCGATCCAGAACGTTCTGAATGTTTTACCGGGTCAGAACCATCATCTCTCAATCTGAACATTCTGGAAGAAATCTGGAAAAGTCCAACTGTACCTTAGCGTAGGTACAGCTTCTGTGTATTTTCCAAGCTGATTGGGATTTATTTCAGAGGGGCCTCATGTGAAGGAGTTTTGTTTCACATAGCTGACTAGCAGTGCGCAGCAAAGGCAGGGAGTCTCACTGAGCGCTTCCCAGTGATCCCACTTCACACCGTGGGATCTGTTTGGACTTCTCAGGCCTTCAGCCGATTAGGAGGCTGCAGGGAACCGAGGAACCCAGATCAATAGTAGCTTCATCAGGACGTTTAAATTCAGCTGCAGATCAGGTGATACGTTGCAAACACTGCAGCTATTCATCACCGCAGCACAGGAGGTGTTGTGATTAGTGCTGGAAGACTCTGATGAAGCGTCCTGCTAATTCATCAGCTCTCAGCTTCAAAAAGACAAGTTCTCTAAGGGTTCACAGAGACTTGGTCTGGCCCAGGGTCGGGAGTTCAGCAGCGCGTAGCAGTGCTGTGATCTGGAGTTCTGGCTGTCACTACGTTTCCTCTTCGGCAGGCTTCGTCCACTTTGACTTGGAGCTTTTTCTCCTGCTGGTGGTCAGGCATGTTCTGCAAAACCCAGAAGCCTAGAAGAATCAGTGTGTTTGAGCAGGTAATTAGCACCCAGGATCCAGCCTGCCGTTCCCAGAAACTCAGTGACGACACAACAGAATATGGAACGCGGATCCTCCAACCGTTCCCGGTCCCAGACCTGGGCGTTTTGGGAAGTTACAGCAGAAAGAGCCTCTGAAACGTTCAAATATGCCGAAGGTTTGTGTGTGGTGGAGCTGTGGTCTGCGCCGCTCTGTACACAAACACATGTGGTCGTGTTCAGAAGCCGCGGCCCGGTGGATCCTCGCAGCCCCTCGGCGGGGAATGTGTTGACTACATCCAGGTTACAGATGAAGTATTCCTTGGGTTTTTGGTTTGGTGAGGAGAAGGAAGGGAAGCGTACAGTGGGAGGGGACATGTTCTTCATCTCCAAGGTCCTACTCATCGTCACGGCTCCCCTGACTGAGAGCCAGGAATGTGCCGCTGAAAACACAGAACCTTGGAGCCATCAATCAGGGAGAGGCATGTCACCAATCAGCAGCCAGAGAGTTTCATGCTTTATCGCACGGCCTCAACAGCGTTTCCACACAATCGAGACAAAACCAAATGCTTAGCGCCAGCGGCGGGGCAGGAGAAAGGGTAAGTACCCCGAGGGTAATCCCGCCTCATCTGCTGCCCCCTCTAGTGGGAACAATATGGTCCTGATGCTCCAAGTCTGCAACCACAGTCCCAGTGGAGGATTCATGTCCATCATGCTGGACTGGGGTCAGAACTGCTGTGGAGAGAAAGAACCTGAGGACGTTCAGAGGTGGACGGACGGCAGGAACACCTGAGCTCACTGACTGCTCACCTGCACAGAGAGCAGCTGGACGGCTGCACAGACCGACCCAAGCTTTAACTAGACCACAAAATCAATAAAACTGCCCAAAAAGGTTCAGTGTTGTTGTTTTTCGATAACTCTGTTGACAGTTGATAAAAATGTAAAGAATCCAGAGGTACTTGAATGCAGCATTGCAGAAGCTGCTGGGAGACAGCGGTTTGGGTCTAGAGGTCTGGTTATGGATCCTCTCAGCTCTAAGCAGAACCTTCCAACGAGTCAGTTTGTCTCCATCATTACTTGGAACCAGGAGCTCCATCCACGGCTAGTTCTGGTTCTGGATGGAGCCGGGCCCGGACTCTGCTTCCAGCAGAAGCCAGAGCTGTGGTTTGTTCTTTCTCCTGCTATTGCTCCACAAGCTGCACTTTGTCCCAGCAACTTTCCTCCCAGCAGTTAGAACCACCCAACTCTGGAGCTTGTGATGGTGCAGAGAACGCAGAGCCAAACAGCAGCGAGCCGTTTCAGAGCATCTCGCTCCACCAATCTGCTTGTGGGTGACAGAGGTGCAGTCAGTGGCGACCCTCAGGAAACACTCCGGCCTCCATCTTGTCTGGCGCAGGCTGGACCAGCCGGCCTTCAGTGCTGACTCCGGTCCGACGGCTCCGCTCGTGTCAGGAAACATCTCGTCCTTCTGAGGCCTCAAGAGCTCCTGGTTGCTCTGCTGCAGTCAAGGTTCAAGGTCAAGGTTCACCAAGAACAAGTGAAATCTGAGGTTTATTGAACCTTTTGAGATGACGATCAATCAAAAGCTCCACGCTGCTCTTTTCTCCAGGTTCTCCAACTGATGGTTGAACTCCAACTCTTCTCTTTATGCCCAGGCACCTCTTGGTTAACATCTTGATGAATCCACCTCCTCTTGTTTGTCATAGTTTAATTAACTTATTTTTGGATCTTAAAACATTTAAGCCTTAACATAGAAAATAATAATAGCTACTTTATTTCCTTTTTGTTCCCTCAGAGGAAAACTGCAGCTTAAACCAGATAGTTACTGACAGTTTGCTCAATTTATTCTTCATGGTATTAAATCAGAACTAAGGTTTTAGATCAGTTAGGATGACATAAATGATTAATATTTAGTTACAGTTGTGATGAATATTTAGGTTTTTCCTGATCATTTACATCAACAGACGTAAGCCGGTACCTTATAATGGGATGCATCCGTGTTTGGACAGATTTGTGAAGGTTTTACTGTGTTTCAGTGTCTCACTGGGAGCCATGGTGAGCGATGACTTTCAGACACCTTGTAGAAGAAGCAGAGAAGCCGTCCCAGTGCCAGTTGTCCCAGCAGATCACCCCAGCGTTAATCTGAGACGGCAGTGCCAACCTCCACGGATGGCGAGCGAAGCGTGTTTTTGTGTATGGGCCGTCTGTTTCTTCTCACGTCTCCCTGCCGCCCCAAACAGAGGGGTCTTTATGGCTGTTTGCAGTGGAAGACGGCAGAAAGTTGGCACTGGGACAAGACCAGCAGTCTGCAGGCGCTTACTGGAAATGGAGCGAGAGTTTGGGCCAGCCCTGCCAGCTCCCTGGCCCATCGTTCACCTGCAGCCTGCCTGACTTACAGCACAGCAACATTCAGAGCCCGGTTAACTGCAGAAGGTTTAGCTTCTTTGTTTGTTCTGAGTCACTTCTATGTTCCTGTGTTTTACTGTAGAGTTTGAGTCTCAGTGACAGACATGAGGTGAAAGACAGCAGAGCTGAACAAAACCAACATCTGGGCCAAGGATGCAGAGGCGACGGCTCAGAAAACAAGACCGCTAAAGAGAAAAGAAACATGGAATATTTTCACATTATCTGAACATTCATGTTGCTCATAGCGAGCTGTAGGATGGACAGCCCAGGAGAGGCCGGGGTCATGACCTCTCAGAGGTCCTGGAGGTCGCACAAAGACTGAAACAGAAAGGGGTTCAGAAGATGAGCAGCGTCATCACCGGTCAAGAGACGCCTCAACAACCTGTCGGCCTTTTACAAAGAAAGAAATAATCTTCTTGTCTCGAAATTTCAATATTACTGCCAACACAGTTTGGACAGAGGAATCAGGAGTTTGCGGTATGAAGGAGTTGCTTGTCATGTCAAGACGTCCCTCCTCTAATGGTTACTCAGACTGAGAACATGATCAAGATGAGACTCCTGCAGCACAAGTCTTCATCTGCAGCTCAGCCCTGGTAAAACCCTGGAGGCTGTCAGGAATTACAACACTGACTGGTCTTTGTTCTCTCAAACATCCACCAATTACCTGCCAGAGACGACAACTTTACTGCCCAGCCTGATCTGACAGGCGCACGAATTCAGACCATCCTGCCGCACACTGGAGGCTAGCCGCTCTGCTAGCCGCTCTGGGTTCTGGAAGCTAGGCGCTCTGCTAGCCGCTCCGCTAGCCGCTCCGCTAGCCGCTCCGGGTTCTGGAAGCTAGCCGCTCCGGGTTCTGGAGGCTAGGCGCTCTGCTAGCCGCTCCGGGTTCTGGAGGCTAGGCGCTCTGCTAGCCGCTCCGGGTTCTGGAGGCTAGCCGCTCCCGGTTCTGGAGGCTAGCCGCTCCGCTAGCCGCTCCGGGTTCTGGAGACTAGCCGCTCCCGGTTCTGGAGGCTAGCCGCTCCACTAGCCGCTCCGGGTTCTGGAGGCTAGCCGCTCCGCTAGCCGCTCCGGGTTCTGGAAGCTAGCCGCTCCGCTAGCCGCTCCGGGTTCTGTGGGGTTCTGCAGTCTGGTGGGAGAGACCCAGCAGCTC
The DNA here is from genome assembly GCA_903067095.1 of Girardinus metallicus. Taxonomy (NCBI): domain Eukaryota; kingdom Metazoa; phylum Chordata; class Actinopteri; order Cyprinodontiformes; family Poeciliidae; genus Girardinus; species Girardinus metallicus. The sequence continues at coordinate 8,539 of CAEGAE010030839.1, read as the reverse complement.
TGGCCGCCCAGACTGATGCAGCGTTCTTCCTACGCCTCCTGCAGCCTCTCAGTTCAAGGCCGTCAGTCCTGGCTTGTTTGTAGCTGCAGGTTTTCATAGCAGAAGGTGATCACAAAGGGATTATTGTGTTTTCTGTGGGGTTAGGGAGTGGAGGCAAACTGACACTCAAACATCTGAGTTAAATAAGAGACACCAAGTCTAGTTTTTAAACACACCAATGTGGGATTCTGCAGGTGTTTAACTCCTACCTCCTCTTTACAGCCCCCCAGGATTGACAGGAAGTCCAGTCATCACAGACATTTCTCTGATTCGACTCTCGCCACATGCTGCGGCTGGGACCGGCGAGTCCCCGTTCAGCCTGCCCCATCCGTACGTCAGCCCTCACATGGACCAGTACCTCCGCTCAGTCCATGGCAGCCCCACCCTGTCCGTGATCTCAGCGGCACGAGGACTGAGCCCGGCTGAAGGTACAACTTTAAATCACTGCAGCACAGAATTAAGTAGGAGAAGTCTGAATTGTTTAGTTCTGGGTCACGATCTTTGGGTTGACAGGTCTCTGATGCCCTCAGGGGTCAGGCGCTGACCTGGGGACCTACCTACCAGGAACCTACAGTTGAGTTTTGGGAGACAGAGAGAGCGAGTCGGGTCCAGTTTATCGTAGGGCTAGAACATGAAGTCGTTCCATCAGAACCTAAATATAAATACCAGGAGCCCTTGTCTCGCCTAATTCAGTCGAACCGAAACATTTCCTCTGCTCTGCAGCTGAACAAGGTTTTGTTATTTAGATGAACAATTATCTTCAGTTATCTCCATGGAAACTGCTGTCACACATCTAGCAAAGACGGCTTCCTGCGGTTGGTGAGATGTTAAGAAGTGAAGACTCTGATTAGAGCTGAGCAGACATCCAGGTGTCTGAGGAGCAGCTCCTCCTGCTTGGCTGCGTCTCACTGAATCTGTACAGACGGAGGTTCCGGTCCTGATTATCAGCCGGCATGCAGTCCATTCCAGCTGCAGCTACTGAAACGTCTGTCATCAAATTATCTTCACAGCTCCATCAGGGTTTGTTTGAGAATGAAAAGATAGAACCACTTTGGAGAAGACACAAGATCCCATGTAGCAACAACAGGAGCTGTCCAATCGCTGCCTTTGTGGGTTTTCTTTTTGTTGGTAGTTAACCTTGTTTTATTGGTGTTCTGGTGTTATTATCATTATTAATCAGAACAATAATGACATCTGTGGTCATCAAGATCATAATAATAGTGTTTAATGACGTCTTTTTTCACGGTTTATAATAATAATAGACTCAAGAATGAGTAGACTGGTTTCAATCAGTTCCAGGAAATCTGTAAACCAGTAAAAACATCATCCAGGTTCTCCACTGAGCTGATTCTGATGGACTCAGACTGGTTGTGGTTTCCAGTCCAGATACCCCTGCCCCCCGGGTCTCTTCCATCTCATAGGAAGTGGGGGTGGGGTCGAGCGTTGAGCCGTCAGCTGCAGCTCTGGTTCTGATCGGTTCTGACGTCTTAAACGCAGCTTTACTGCATACAGGTTTGAACACATTTTAAGTCAATGTTGCTGTTGCTCCGGTAAGAGAAGTGCACCTGCACTCTGGGAATGACCTCATTTCTGTCCTAGAGAAACCCCCCCTCAGTCGCTCTGATTCTCCTCTTTTCTGTTCCTCTAGTGACCCACGAGCATCTGAAGGACCGGGCCCTGTTCAGCTTCCCCCCTCCGCCGCCGGGGGCCAACCCCTCGGAGTACTACCACCTGATGGCCAGCGCCAGCCAGAGAAGCCCCTACGGCGACCTGCTGATCCAGAACGGCGCAGCAGCCGCAGCGGTTCATCTGCCGGATTACATCGGCCCTGTGGACGGTGAGGAGAAGCAGCTAGCATCCAGCTAAAGATCAAACAATGATCGGCCATCGTGACGTCCCTTTCTCCTTCCTCTAGAGGCATTTGTTGGAACTCTTCCCACCATCGTGGGGCACGGTCATTGTAGGGGCGTGAGCATCTGGGTGTGGTCGTTGTAAAGCATTGAAATCGTGCTTTTGTTCTGTTTGAGGACAAAGATCCTGAAAACCTAGAGAAGAAGAACTCTTGAGTCTGGGATCACTCTTCATCACGTCCATCTGTTGTGCTAGTAGGCATTTAGCTTTGAATAGCTATAAATAATTCCTTACAGCAATCTTTGATAAAATTAGTAATTGAGATCAAAATGATCAAGTCAGGGCACCACTCAAATATCAAGAAAACAGCCAAACAGTTGAGTCAGAAAGCCCTGCCTTATTAGGCACCAGCCACTGCAAATGGTGTTCTTATTGACGAAGCAAGCTCACTACGTCTGTGTCGGGAACCAGAGGTTAGCTTCAGAGGCTAACAGCTACGGTCTGCTGTGCACCAATCAGATTCGTAACATGGCGTTCTCAGCTCTGGATCAGGCTGGTGTGGTCATGCAGCCGCGGTGAAACTGTTTCTCTCAGCTTTCTATTTCTTCTCTGTCAGCATCAGCATGTCGACAGAACCACAAGGTTCCTTCTGCAGAATTCTGAGTAAAATGAGGATCAAAGTTCCTTTCTTTGGCCGATCAATACAATACAGTCTACTGGTGGAGCGGCTTCCAACGCCAGCAACGGAAGGTTTCAGCTCATGCTCCTTGTCCTCTCCAGCACCACAGAAAGAGAATATTTTGCTCCTAGTCGTGGGGTTTTAAGGTCCTTTTGACATCACAGAGTTTCCTCCCTAAACTCCTCCTCTTCCTGCTGTTGGAACCAAAGTGCGTCAAAATCTAGCACATTGTTGAATCAATGAATTTGCCAGCCTCCTGTAGACAAGTGGAGGTCTCATATCTTTAAAGCTATGATGCCACTAAGTAGTACAGTCCTGTGTTGGGTTTAAAGGGACCAGGAACTCTTGTAATGCGAGTCTGGAACCCTGACAAGAAGAATGTGTAAGAACCCTGTAGAAGGGAGACGTATTTGCACAGCAGGCTACAGAGACCAGCCTGTTCTTTCATGCAGGTTAGAACGGGAACTCCTTCGGCAGAGCTGGAGTTGGATTTCAGCAGCAAACACCATCCAAAAAGCTCTCTCAGTCCAGTACAGTCAGTCTTCCTGGTGCTCCATCATCCAATCGCCTGCTCCTCCAGGAGTCTTTGACTCCATCCAGCCAGTCACCCAACAACCAGCCGCTGCAGGTTCATAATATGCAGCCATCTTGACAGGACACCGAGTAATAAAATGGGATGTTGGATTACTGGGCCATTAATCTTAGAAATGGGGTCCATCACAGAGGTAAACAAGAGGAGCTGAAAGTGTCCAGCCACCTCAGCAACCTCTGCTGGCCATGCTTGTTTGGGACGCAGTTAGCTGGCGTAGCCACAACCTCAGTCACCCTGACGAGCCGCCGCTCGGCAGCATCAACGCTGGCAGCCTCTAGCCCCGGATCTTTGTGAGTGATGTGGTCAGGAGCGGACCGCTCTGCCAGTCTGGGGGCTCTTCCTCTCACAGAGACCATATTGACCGAGGCAGCAGCTAATGGTGGTTGCGGGCCGCCTCAGATTTAATCAAAGAGCTTATTTAGAGTGAGAACTGGGCCTCAGCAGTGGTGAAGGTGGCAAATAGAACCTACATCCAATCCTTTCTGTTTACTTTGGATGGAGCCACAGATAAATATCATATTAAAAAATCAATTGACGCATTAATATTCAGCAGACCCACCACAAGGCCTGAAAGCCCTCAGTGAACTCATGGTACAACATCTCTTCTTCCCTGGAGAAAAGGCCATCAGGACTGTTGGGGGGAAGTTTTCTCAATCTGTGACCCAACTGGAGCTCAACTGACCCAGAGAAACTCCAGCAGGTTTCTCTGGGGGACGCCTGGGACCAGTGCAGTGGTTTTCTCCAGGTACTCCAAATTGGTCCCACATCCCGAAACCATCCATGCTGTCTCCATCAGCGGTGGACTGTCCCAGGTGGACTGTCCCAGGTGGACTGTCCCAGGTGGACGTCCTCTCTGGACTCTTGGCTCTTTTCATCCTGAATGGCAGTTTGATCATCAGACACACGTTCATGTATAAAACGAAAGTTTCATGAACATCTGGGCAAATATAGAAATAAATGCAACCTTTTGACCTGCCGTGAAAATGCGCCACCCACGCAAATTTTTTCTACAAAGCATTGAAATCTGACTATTCAGTGTTTTTAACTGAAGGAGCAAAAATGGCTTCTGGGAAAATGTTCTGTGGACTGAAGAGATAAAAGTATGCCTGATCTAACAACGTTTCCAAACCACACCATCAGACCTTCAGACCAGTATGATGGACTGGGCTGCTTCTGGGTCCGGACAACATGTCACAGTTGATGATGGGACCAAGGAGAAGGTCATGACCTGAAGCAACCAGCAGGTCCACCTCTGAATGGCCACTAGACAAAGGTTTGAAATGGTTTAGTCAAAATCTCGACGTCAGTCTGACTGAGATGGTCCTAAAGATGAGCAGCTCTCACACTCGACGGCAGCTGTTAGGGTGTGAATACTTTTCCACACAGTTCCAGCTTGATTAGATTTATGACTCCAGTGAACACAATCGTAAACTGCCGTTTGGTCTCACTCAGGTCATCTGTGTGTGACATTAGCATTCAACACTGAGGAACGCCGGGGGTTGACAGTACTTTTCACAGCACTGCAGGTTTTGCGATTTGAAGCTGGAGTATTTTTCAAACACGATTAGCGCTAGCAATGTTGAGTGAGAGCGAAAGTTCACACTGGGAGGCATTCAGCGGACAAGCGGGTCGCGATGTCAGGGATTGGGGGGGCAGAGGCAGGGTGGCCAGAGTAGAAACTGCCACAACAAAAGCAGCAGCCAAAGAAAATGTCTGCTATTCTGCAGAGAAAGAGGTTTGTGTGCAGCTGCAGGCGAGGCAGAGCGGGAACGCCACGGGTTCTGATGTGGTGCCGGAGGCTCAGCGGGGGGCGAGCCGTCCCCTCAAACTGCAAACACAAACACTTAGCTAAATGTTAGTTCACGAGCGCCTTGCTGGAAGTGTGAGAATAAACACGCTGGCGCTGGGCACCAGGCTCCGCTGAGGGCTCACCGACGATTCATAAAACTCCCAGAGTTGGGATTGAAACTGAGGCTGGAGAGGCCGGCAGGGAGGAGCGTCACGGACCGGCCTGAGGCAGCGGCGCTGGCACCAAGTCAGCTGCTGGAGCTACCGGCGGGTGTAGCGGTGGCGGCAGCAATGCTAACACTGCCGATCCTTCTTCTTGAGATGTTTTACCACTGATTCCACAAACCATCCATCCTGTTCCTCATCAATAATCATATGCTGTCATTGGTGATACTCAACACTTTACAGGTTGATTTCTCTAAACCAGATTGGCAACAACAGCCCCAGTACAGCAGAGCAACAATGCAGACAATGACCAGAACAACAATCGTATCCATAGTGTAGGAACCGGGGGACGGTCCCCCCCAATATTGGAGGCAGGCGCATTTGTCCCCCCTAATAATTTCACCGTAGTTGCAAAAAATATTTGATTTTGAAATTTTCCGCTCGCATGCTTTTATTTTGAAGCACAGCGCTTCCTCCCCCCTCAGCCAGCAACATGACTTAGGAATTTGACTGGGACCTTTTGGGCAAAACAGACACTTTAAGACCCACCCAGAGATCATTTTTATGGATCAGAGACTCAAACTGTGTGTGACATTAACATACACGGACTCAGCTGTGAACAGCTAAAGTAGCTTAGCTCACATGTAGCGCCCGCTAACAGAAACATGAGGAGGGCGGAGAATCAAACTACCAGACAAATAAACCGTAATCTGAAATCATTTATAATTACTCCATGTCTCATTATAACCGGAGAGCAAAGCCTGCAGGTTTAACCTCTTCTTACTTCAGAGGTCAGACCACCGGGACGCTCCGTCTTGCTTCTTGGTTTGCCTGCCTGTTTTTCCGGCCAGTGAACCATTCCGCCACCCAGTGGTCGTTTTCTGACCGCTCAAAAATGCACAATATGTCTATAAGTAATTTTGGCACAAATCCTGAAATTTTACTAACTCCCCATTTTTAATTATATTACAGAAACAGTGACTCCCTGTTTCGCCCATCTTGTATATTTGTGGTCTATCGCTGTTGGAAGGAAACACTGCTGGTTCGCAGGCCAACTCGATACTCCCATCTGAGGAGATTGAACGTTTTAACCTCCTCTGCTCACTTTTTCAAAGAGACACTCAAACACAGATTTTGTCATTGGTATACGTGGGCAGCCCAGAACAGACTGTACAGGGAAGTCCAACAAAGAAAGCTCAATGTCCGTCCATTTAGCCTCAGAGGCTGGATTACACCACACCAGAGGTCTAAACTGGGCAGACAAGGCAGACCCACACCCCCCCGACCCCCAGGCAGCTGCAGGGTCGAGTATCTTACTCTTGGCGTTTTATTGCTCCATATTATTTATTCCTCCTGGTCGCCTCCCCGGTGAGGCGTTCAGGTCCCACCGGGAGGAGGGGAGACCCGGGACTCGCTGGAGAGACGATGATCCTCTGGGAACGCCGTGGGATTCCCTGGAGGAGCTGGAAGAGGCTGGGGAGGGAAGTCTGCCTCCCTTCTTAGGCTGCTACTCCGCGAAGCCACCCTGATGGATGGATACATTTTGAAAAATGCTTATCCCACTTCCTAAATTGTTTTGCTGGATCCTCTACTGGGAATTCTTTATAATTTCTCCATGTTCTTCTTGGAAGAACATTTATCTGCATTGTTCGGATCCTGCTGCCGAGGTCAAGGGGAAGCAGGCTCCACCTGTCCAGGTCCTCATATATTTACTTATTTATTCGTTTGTAATTAATTTCATATAATTGAGCCAAATTTTTTGTTAATATAACACCCAAACACTCAATTTGTAATTGATGCCAGTTGAACTGGTAACTATTTCTTAATTCTTTTGAAGAAACAAGATGGAGGGTCAAAATGAGACTTTTTTGCATGTTGAGTTTAGAACCTGAGTTTCCTGCCACACGTTCCAGGATGTTCATAAGCGATGGAGTACCAGATTCAGGGTTTAATTACTACTAAACTATCAAACATATTTTGTTTTCCACACTCCCTACTGTCACCCCCTCCACCCCGGACTCCTCTCTAATAACCTGAGCCAGTGGTTTGATAAAAAGATTAAAGATCAGTGGGCCTAATGGGCAGCCCTGCCTACATCCTCGTTGTAATGTTATGTGATTTGAAAGGCTTCCATTAATTTAGATTCTTGCTTTTGGCGAGGAATACATCGTTTTTATACACTGAATAAATCACAGAACCCAGAACCTCCCACCCTGCAGAATCAGACGTCTAAGCTGAGAAGGACGGCGCTTGACTTCTCTTTGTTTGATCAATAACATGAACGGTCCTTGTTATACTATTATGCGTTTGTCTGGTCCTCATCCATCAGGGGATTTAATCTCTTAGCTAATATTGCAGCATATAGTTTGTAGTCTATATTTAATTCACTAATTGGTTTATATCCTTTAGGCTCCGTTTTGTCCTTCCCCACCTTTGGTACGACGATATAAACGCCTCTCGCCATGATGGCGGCAGCGCGCCCTCCGAGGGTGAAGGAAGCCTTGAGTGGTGGGAGAACAGATTCCCTCATGACCTTTGACCTCTCAGGAGGTATAAGGTCAAAAACCCATCACGGCGATTTGCTGGTCTTAAGATTTGATATCTCATGGTCAACTTCCTCTGCCACTGTAAGATTGTTTAATTATTCATTTTGTGTGGCTGTGAGTACAAAGCTGCATATGTTTCAAATGATCTCTGAATTTCTTCAAGTTTATTAATTATCTTGTTAGTTTTTGGGTTCCAAACTTTATCGATTGTGTTTTCCACCTGCTGGTTCCTGAGCCTCCATGAAAGAACCTCATATATTGACTTTTTTTTTCAAGTTCCTCACTTAAAATTGTGTCTCCTGCTTCATTTGCTCTAGTAAGGAGGAGCTTTTGTGAATCGGATGCAGCTGCTCCAATCTCTCTAAGTTTTCCTGCATGTCTGTTAGTTTTTTCAAATCGAATCCAACTTTATTTGAACAGCTCATTTCAGCAGCAGGACGTTTCATAGAGCTTTACATAACAGACACAAAGACACAGAGCTATGCAGCATAGAATCATTGAAACGATCAAAAGCATTAGCATTATGTCCGGTGCCACAGTTACATTCATAATTAATTCAGTTTCTAATAAACTCCAACCAGTCGAGCTTTAAAGGCTCTCAGTGTTTCAGCTGTTTTACAGTTTTCTGGAAGTTTGTTCCAGATTTGTGGTGCATAGAAGCTGAATGCTGCTTCTCCTCGTTTGGTTCTGGTTCTGGATGCACAGCAGAACCAGAACCTGAGGGGTCTGAAAGGTTGCTATGGCAACAGCAGATCTTTAATGTTTGGTGGTTCTGATCCGTTCTGTGATTTATAAACTAACATCAGGATTTAAAGTCTATTCTCTGAGCTGTAGATCTATAACTCTAGATCTATAACTCTAGATCTATAACTCTAGATC
>CAEGAE010030835.1:0-10686 GCA_903067095.1 Girardinus metallicus | reverse complement strand
TTTCAATAAATATATATATATAAAAAAAAAAAAATATATATATATATATATATATATATATATATATATATATATATATATACTTTATAAGTTACATAGACACACACCTTATGGAGGGATTTGTAATCCAAACTGCTGCAATGCTAATCAGACTTTATGTTCTCCTTCACTCTGCCTGACTTCTCATCCATGACTACCTGAAGGCAGCCATTGTTTTTCTCGCCGAGACGTGTAAGCAGCGTGGGTTAATGCAGTGGCAGTTGTTTGGTTTTAATCTGCCCACCCGGTTATATAATGCATCATCTTTGTGGTCCAAATAAATTACTCTCGCAGGCTCTGGTCTTCTATTGAATTTATTTTGGGCTCTTGTAAAGCTGCACCGGGCCACAGAGGTTACCTCATGATGACAGCTATGATGCTTTGACAACAGCAGTTAGGAAATTAAATTAGGCAACAAAACGGCCCTCGAACGCACCAGAGTTCATTAGTGATGAAAGAACCCTGTGTATTCTGAAGATATCAAGACGTCTGTTGTTGCTTATGCGGTATTTACTTGTCACATAAAAGTAAAATAGTTTATAAAACACAAACTATTAATAGACTGACCTGTTATAGGGCCCCTTTAGAACTTGCAGAGCCAATAAAGTAACCTTGCCACTAGCTTACAAGCTATTAGCTAAAAAAAAAAAAAAAAACTAAAGCCGCTGGCATTTCTTGTCTTGCAAAAAATGTGTTGGTGTATTGGTATTACGTGGGTTTAAATGTTGAAAAGTGAAGAACATGTGTGACTTGTGATGTTCCTCCATATTGTATTGGGACAGTGTATGTTACCTTTACTGCAACCTTGTTGTTTAATAAGGATCATGTATGACTTAAATGGGCGGTTTATGAGTGATCTGTTAACCACTGAATCTATGCGAATTACCGTATTTTTCGGACTATAAGCCGCTACCTTTTCCGCACGCTTTGAACCACGCGGCTTATCGCCCGGTGCGGTGGACTTTTTTTATGTGGGCTTTTCTTCAACCACCAGGGGGTTCTTTAGCAGGAAGTGAATCATTGGGAGTCAAAATTGGGAATCAAAGAAGAAAGTGCTGATTTTCATTTAGAACAAGCACATGCTAGCAGCAGGCACGACGGAGACATTTCTTCAAACTCATAGCCCCTCATCAAGGAAAGAAGAAGTTCATATGATGCCGCTTTTAAGTTGAAGCTACACATAAGAACGGCGTGAACAAATCCATGGGGACGTAGGGCAGATTCATTAAGGACGCAGCTCTCTGCTGCCTCCTTGTGGAAAACCGAGAGCGGCTGTAAGCCAAGATACCAGCGGCTTGTAGCCCGGTGCGACTTGTATGTTTACGTTTCCAGTTTTTTTTTAAACTTTGTAGGTGCGGCTTATAGTGAGGTGCGCTCCATAGACCGGAAAATACGGTAATTAGCAAAAGCTACAAGAACTGTTGAACGACTTACGGATGAGAAAACTTTTTTGATGGAGCAAGAATTTAAGCAAAATCCCACTTTAGCTAGTTTAGCTAAAGCACTAGTGCTAAAGTCAAACTATTAATGTTCATGTAACGCTTTATGCCACAATTACTTAGGTTTTAACAAATATTGCAGAGTAAATGCATTTTAAATATTGGCTTAACCTGTTGAATAATAGATATATTAACATCTTTTAGGTGTTAATATGTGTATTTTTTTATTATTATTTTAAATAGTTGTTAACAATCACCACAATAAAATCTGTACATATTGTGACATCCATTTTATGTAATTATTTAAATTGTAGTAGTTTATAAGCTTATACAAGCTTAACACATTTTTATAGATTCCTGTTTGAAGAGATCATTATCCTACCAAAGATATAAAGATCAGATCATTAAGTTACAGTAGCATGTAGAAATATGAAAACACCAAAAAATGTGTATGGGAAGTTACACTTCCTGTGTTCAGTGAAAAATCCCCCAAATAGAAAAGAAATTTGCTGATCTGGGAAAAGAAGGCGATGTTTGAGAAAAAAGTTATTTAATTAATTATTATTTTTTTTCTTTTTTTTAATTTAAAACAAACTTTCGAATATATCATTCCTCTGACCCGAAAGAAAGGCGTAGACTTTGAAACCGAAATACAAAATCCGTACACTTGTTCGGATCTGCATTTTTGCAGTGCATGCACACTGCCTACCGCTAATGCATACTAAACACGGCTATGCATAATACATAGGCTAAAAATAGACGAGGGGAATGCTAATTGGCGATAGGGCATCGCTATGGTGGGTGCTAATTGCAGTCATAATGTTTACAGCACACGGAATTAATGATATTTTTACTGCGAGTAATTGAGCCCGTTTTGATCTGGACATGTGACGAAGACAACGGCTTCAGCTCCCCTCACGAAGGAGCAACCGGTGGGGTGTGTGACGGTCGGGGATTTGAACAGGTCGGTCTGACACAGACATCAATGAGCTAGGTCCTCCGGGGCTAAGGACGGGCAATAATTAATCTTCCCTGACATCATCATCCTCATTGTCACCTAGCAACTGTCCACTTAGGGAAGCGCAACAGAAGCCTATCGGGGGCTGCCCAGAGTGTGTGTGTGTGTGTGGGGAGGGATGTGGGGGGGGGGTGGTTTGGGGCGCTAGCTGGCTACAATGCAAATGCCATCATGATCAAAGTGACACCGTCAATCTTTTCCACATCCACAGCAGTATTTACCTCATTAAATTTACAAGAAAGTAGGAGTTAAAACAGAGAGTGGTGGGGAAAAAGAAAGTACACATCTAATTTCAAATGAATTTCTGAAACAAATCAAGCAAAACCGATTTAAACAAAACCGCGCAACAGTGTCATTATTTATGAAACCAAAATCAAGCGGTAATGGAAAAGCTGTGCAGGAAAACAAAGCACCCCCTCCGAACCCCCTCATTGTGCTTAAGCAACTGGGCTCAGTTAATCACACGCGCTTAATTAACTGATCAGCGAGGGTTACTACATCTATAGGAGACGGAGCTTCGGCCACTTACCGCTCCTGATTATACAGATGCGCTTTAACGCAATACTAAAGGAGGGAAAGACATTAATGATGCCTTAAGAGAAGAAACTGTTGCCCATCAATCCGGGAAGGGTAATAATGCAATTCTAGATAATTTGAATGCCATTATTTCACAGGAAGATGCCTCGTACACAAGTGGAAAACGTTTTCCCAGAAGTGAATGTCCCAACATGTCCATCCTAAGATCAGGATGCGAATTGCTCAGATAGATGGCAAACTCACATCTAAACCCCCACCAAAAAAAATTACATCTGCGTGTCCACAAGGCTCAGTTAGCATGCTACAGTTCATCCATCCATTTTCTGTACACCCTTGTCCCTGGTGGGGGCAGGAGGGGTGCTGGTGCCTATTTCCAGCGAACATTTCGGGCGAGAGGTGGGGTACACCCTGAACAGGTCACCAGTCTCTTGCAGTGCTACAGTTCAAAACAGAACAATTAAAAAAAAAAAGACTGAACTCTCAAGAGTAAGTCTTTAGGGTCATGTAGTTGCCTTCGAATTATCAATCTGACTTTAGGCGCAATGTCCTAAATTTTAAAAAAAACAACAACGTTGTTGGACCATAATGCATTGCACCAGGTGTGGGTAAAACTAAACAGAATATCAGCTGAGGCTTCTCATCCCAACTGCGGTGGAGTAGGAGGGATGGCGTGAAGCTAGAAAACGTCTTCAAACATCACACACCAGGTCATCCGTCCAACAGCTAAAGATCAACCCAGATTGGATAATGACAATGACAAAAAACAAAATACCACAAGAAAGAATGGCTGGCCGACTAGAATTAAGCAGAACCAACCTTTCTTACCCCACAGCAGGGGAACTTGGGTGCACCAATGGTATGTGAAAGCATGCATGTTCAAACAATGGTACAATACGTGCATATTTATGGACGGAAAACAGCAACGGACATTAAAAAACGGATGTAAACACTTCTTGAGTTTGTTTGGAGGACTGATAGCCGTAGACTCAGCTGAGAGGAAGGATCTACAGTAACGCTCGTTTGGGCAAATAGGACGAAGCAGTCTGTCTATAAAGGAGTTTTCTGGTACGGCAACAGCTACATTCATGGGTGCCTCTGACATTGACCGACAGTGATGGTATTAGTTCTCCTACTATCTGCACTAGATGGAGGGGGAATCCTAGGACCCAGCTGGCCCTCCTGTTCAGACCTTCAGAGAGCTGGACAGTAAAAAAAACATATACTGGCAAACATTAATGAAGTAGTAATACTAGAATAAAGTATAATAACTTAACCCTTCAATTTAACCTCACCCTCCTGGATTAAGCATTCAACCGTAGTCGAGCATCAAAAGATACAGTGTTCACACGTCTGGTCGTCTCCTGGGTGTTTTATCATTTATTCTTATTAATATCAACACGCATGAGCGACTTTGAGTCCTTCACCACTGCGCTGAACATTCAGGGAATGAAGGGGACAGTGAACCAAAGCACGTCCCAAACGTTTGTTTGTTTTCTGTCTTGTGCAGGCAAATCCATCTTCTGGAGGGAAAATTAAAACAAAGGCGGCATTTAAATAACTTTCATTAAATGTTGATGGGCTCCATTACCTCCACCAATCACCTGACCACATAAAAAGAGAAGCAGTTGTCTTTTTTTAATGTCAATGTGCATACCACACACACACACACACACACACACACGCACACACAAAAAGGGACCAACCTGGGAATATTACTCAGACTGAGATGCCAAGAACATCTGCTTGTATGACAGCACCGCCTAACTAGTATTTTCTGCCTCAGTAACAGGCAAGATTAAGTTGTCAAATAAAAAATACTGCTTTTTGGTATGCGCATTATACAACACAACGCAACCCCAGACACACGCACGTCATGCTGCATACACCCCCAGCTGAAACGAGTCGATACAATCCGCAGATCAGGAAAAAAGTTTTAAAAGTAAAGTAGCTCTATTGCTTCGGGTGCCGTAGACATACAGCTTATGTAAATGTGTTTGTTTCCATACGTTTAAATGTATGCATTTGTCTATGTGCAGGTGTATACACATCCACTTACTAGCAACTCTATCGGACATGTTGCTAGTGTAGGGTCAGGTGTCCTTTTTCCTCAGTTCTTCATGGCAGACAATCAACACAGTGCAAGAAACATTCCTCATAGTCCATATTGAAATAACAGCGTCACACTTTTGCTGCATATTTGATCCAAAGTGCTCTAGTCAGTTGAGATTTGGTGAATGTAGAGCTCATTGTCTTGTTCAAGGATGATTTGAGTTTTTTGGCATGTTGCATTACCCTGTTTGAAGTGATGATGCAAGGCCATAAAAGGATAAACGCAGTCAGAAAACATATTCGGGGAGTTTGTGACTTGTAAGCTAGGTCTGACTTATACTAACGGGCCAACAGTGCACCAAGAAATAAGCCCCCACATCTTAAACCGCTAGCATCAGCATGAACTTTTGATATAAGACAGGATAGACCCATACTTCTCAGTTGCTTATGGCAAACTGCGACCTGGGTTGTCAAAGCTGAAATGAAGACTCATCACACCATCTGTTATTGTCCAGTTCCGGCGAGCCTTTGTGGATTGCTTCGGATGGTGTTCCGCACAAGCGATTATTTCAGCTGTCAGCCCATTCACCTCTGACCTGAACAACCGGATATATTCTCTTTTTTGAACCATTGTCTATAAATCTGAAGAGATGGTGGTTCATAAAAATCCCCCCAACATAAGCATTTTATTAAATACTCAGACCAGCCTGTTTGGCACCAAACACCAGGCGGCGTTCATTGTGATAGGAATCCTCTCTCTATCTTTGGCACTCTGGTGCTCGGTTAGCATTTCAGCTAGTCTTTGTCAGCATGTTGAGATCCCTGAATGCGTTGTGTTGATTACAAAATGCTTCCCTGGGATTGGCTGTTTGGTACTTGTGATACCGAGCAATGCTTTAATGAGTAAGTAGGTGGATAGCTAGGTAGGTAGGTAGCTAGGTGGGTGGGTAGCAAGCTAGGTGGGTGGGTAGCAAGGTAGGTGGGTGGGTAGCAAGGTAGGTGGCTGGGTAGCAAGCTAGGTGGGAAGGCATGTAAATAGTTAGCTAGTTAGGTAGATAGGTAGCCAGCTAAGTGGGTACGTAGCAAGCTAGGTGGGATTGTAGCTAGCTAGGTGGGAAGGCATGTAAATAGTTAGCTAGGTAGGCAGATAGTTAGGTGGGAACATAGGTAGGTAGTTAGCTACGTAGCTAGATAGGTGGGTAGGTAGGAAGGTAGATAGATGTCTGTAACTTTTTTGTATTTTTTTACTCACCTAGCTATCTAAGTAAGAAGGTAGATAGAAAGGCGTCTGTATTTTTGTTGTTGCTTGCATATCCCATCCTCCCTTCTTGTAGAGAAGACCTGTCCTAACACCAAAAGGCAACCAGACCCCTCACACCGTTGGCCTAAGCTGGCAGTACAAGACATGCTGAATAGAAACTGTCCATGACTTAACAGCAACTGGAAACTGCAGATGGCAGTGCACTCAGGTAAAAGACAGTGACAGAGTTCTTCTCCGTGTTTACTGCCGGAAAATTGGGGAATAACAGCCTGTCATAGGGGGACACATCAGCCTTTGTTAAAGAAATTACTTTGCTCTTCACCCAGCTCTCTGATGCTGGGCCTCATGCAAAATTGTCCATTTGGCGAGTGCAGTCTAAATGGTACTGTGTCTTCGCCATGTTGCTCCGCCATGGCACAAAGAGGCCGTGGCAGATAGGAATCCAATTATCCGAGGCAAATAATGGATGTCTCATTTAAGATGCGCGACTGTTGCAGCAGTAATGGCAATGGTACAATTTTCCCAAAGCCAGTCTCTATCAAGCGCATCACGGTCTGTTCAACACTAACTCATATACATCCGCGTACGGCGAGAAGTCAAACTCCGCAGATCATAATAAATCTTTAGACGGCGCGGAAAACGCGGTGGAAGAAAGAGTGTTTACTCACATGTAGCGCAGGTGTGGGTTCTGAGCGAAGGCTCGAGGCTGGATCACCCGTAGATTACAATTCATGATGGTCCTGAGGAGGGAAAAAAAAAAAAAAAAGATAAAGAACAGATATCAAAAAACGACTGGATTTACTTTTTCTTTTCCCCTCTTTTTTTTTTATGCGGACATATTAAACACCAAGCACAGATTCTCATTACGTCGCTATCACACAAACAGCGGGAGAATTTCTCATCCCTTATCCAGATTTTCTTCCATCATTTTGTACGGTTTTCTCCTTTTTCTTTTTTTAGTTTCAAGACAACGTTCATACAGATATGTACGTAAAAAGGATCTCCTCTAGAAAATAAAAACACCTTCATGTATGTCAACTTACAGACGTGCATGCAAAAAGGGAACATATCTCAATCTTTTCTTGGTCTTCACATCCTAACCTCAATCTGCGTGCGCGCCGAGCCGAGGACCAAACAAAAGTTCTCTTTGAAGCACCCTTTGATGCAAAGTTTGCAAACTACTCTGTGTTCCACGCAAACGGAGTGGAATTTCTCGCCGGAGGAGCAGGCGCTCTGTCATCGTGCTGACTTGTATAGGAGTGAAATAGTAATGAAATTAAACTAATCCCCAGTCTGCCAGAGGAGACCCAGTGGAATTCCCATAAGGGCTTTCTGGATCTCCCAGCGCCGCAGTACGGGAAACACTGTTCTCAATTGCAATTGTAATGACTTCTAATCTTGTAATCACAGATGCCTCATTCCAAAGAAGTCCTTGACATCCCTGACCTCGGCGAGCGCCTCATAAAGCACGGAGCTGATTGCACCCAGCTGCTGGTGCCAATTACCTTCCTCCCCAATCCCCCCAAAAAAATCCATTGTGCCATTCTGGAGATTTGCCGTCACACAAACGATCCAAATGTCATTAAGTAGGTTTTTAGGAGAATCCTACGGTATAGTCTACAGTAAAAAGTAAAATCGGACCTTTTTCAGCCCTTAAAAGCTGTGCCACCGTGGTAGGCCACCAAGATGAGGCGATTAGGCAACTTTTGCAGTGAGGTTTGTCAAGTACAACGAATTGTCAATGCCATTTGCATTAACGATGAGGTCGTAAATAGTTTTAAAGTTCTGGATGAACATATTTGACTGAAGAAAAATGTGAATTTCTGGATGCAGGGTTTCTCCCTCTGTACGCTTTTAGAAACCATTGAGACGAGGCATGAGCGCTTTTACCCCGTGCAAAGGTTACCGTTTCAAAACCACACTTTTCCTGTGGTTCAGGTCCCTTTACCAAAATGCCAAACAAAGTTTTAGAACAAACACAATTTGGCCTTGGCCAAAATTGCCCAAATCTTTGCAGTTTCCTATTTTTCTTTCCTCTAAAACATAAATATTGATGGGAAATTTTTAGCTCCATGTTATATATACCATTCACAAACAGTTGCAACGATGAAGAGATTGTTCATATTAGGTGTCAGTGGCCATATGTTTTCAGTTGTAATTAGTTCGAGGTAAGTAATCCGAACTTGACACACGGAACCTTCATCTCTTATTGTTTTACTTGAAATAATTCTCTTTTTTGTGCTGAGTTTTGTCTATTAAAGTTGTACATAGTTAATAATTTGTGTTTCCTAGGAAAGCTGCAATCTAAATCATTGAACCTTAAAGAGGCAGTATTATGTAAAATAAACTTTTTTGAGCCTTGTATCATGCTATTCTATTTTCTTCATCAAAAATATACCTGGAGTGTTGCTTTGACTCGTTCAAGAATGTTTAATAAACCCTTTGATCTCTATGGCAACCATTCAGCTGGTCAAAACACCAGGATGGACCTAGTCTCGTCTTTGAGGTGAAGCTCCTCCTCAGAGCTGCACTTTCCAAGTCTCCACCTCACAAGAAAACTCCTCCCCCACTCAGCTCCTTCAGACTAGCAAGCAGCAATTAGCAAACATCTGGTGGACCGGCACATCTCCTGAGCTCATCAAAGGAGCTACTTAGGTAGCATTTTTATAAAACTCAAGGTGACACAGTTGCATGACTGTGCTACGAAATGGCTCTGTGTGTCTGAAAAATACGTGATACGGCCCCTTAAACTAATTTTCCAATAAAACCGATTTAATTTCTTATTTTTCCATCAAATGTTATTCTACCTAAATGACAGTTAGTAGTTCTGGTGTATGTAAGAAACTTGACTGCTTTAGTGTTAATTCAAAGTAAATTTTAATGTTAGTCTGACAGAACATTGTTATTTAGTTCCAATTGCCTTTCTCTGCAGCCCTTATCTGAGAAATTATGCTTAAAAAAAATAACAAACAAAATAAAAATAGCCACAAAAAAAAAAAAAAAAAGACGGTCTAGTGGCTCTGTGCAGTTTATAGTTTTTACACTCAGCCCCAGTAAGACAGCTGCTCCCACGGATCAGCAGCAGGAGGATAACAACAGTTCTGGGTCTTTCTGTTAGCCTTAACTTTCCAACTCCGAGCAGCGCTCGACATCGGCGAGATAATCTTGAAAACGGAAGCGCAGAATCAATACCAACCACGTTATATCTGCAGAAGGCTGGATATGATTTGCCCATAATATCCGCCTCCTATTCCAAAGATCTGCTCCTTCACTAACGCACCGTCTTTTCTCTTGTTTTACTCCTGTGGAGACGGCGATGTGAGAAGGTTAAACGTACCCCCCCCCCCCAGCCCTTCCCGTTCCTGCGCGCTGCTTACAGCGTCACACCGGGTTTGTGGAGGGGCCCTGCGTCCCCCGGATGAGGCAGCAAAGGGAGGCAGGAGGTAATGAGAAAAATGCTAATTTGGCGGTGGAGATATTGCACTTGGCCTCCATGATGAGGGATCAGGGGGAGAGGCCAGCTCCGACTGTGGAGGGCAGAGGAGAAGATGGCTCTTTGAGTAGAGGTGGGAGGGTTGGAGGGGGTGAAAGGGGGCTTGGGGGGTTAAGTGGAAGTAGAGGTCTGAAACGCACGCGGCTGGAAAGTGGGCAGGCGCGGAGCGAGAAAGCAGCATCACCTATCTTTAAAAAAAAAAAAAAAAACGTGCAAAGATTAGCCATGAAGACCCTCAGCTCCTCCAGGGACGCTTGATTCAATTTCCACTGCTTCCTTTTAGCGTCATCTGATCAGCTGTTAGCCAAAGCAGAGCCGCTTCTCAGTGTTTGACTGGCAAGAATTAAAGGCTTCTTTAAACTTCTGCTCATGTTAGCGACAGAAATACTCCCTTCAGGCGGCCCTGCTCACTCAACCAACATCTTCATCTTCTCCTTATCAGCCATTTCAGAGTGTTTTCTGAGCCAAATCGCTCCCATCATTTTTGCCACAGCTAACTTGATTTTCTGTGTGCTTTGCGAAGGCATTCACACCCATTCTGTCGTTCCGCAGCCAACTTACTAGCATTTTAGGTCACTGGCTAACATAAAGTAGCGCATGTGTAGTGGATGGAAAATGATATTTTGTCTTCTTTAAAAAAATATATACATAGAAAGCTGAGAAGTGTGGCATGGATAGTTTTTCGGTCCCGATTTATTCTGTTACATTTAAATTGAGTCCAGTGCAAACCAACTGCTAAGTGAAGTGTAACCCCTCAGGTTATATATATAGCTGGGTGATTCTATAATTGCAGATACATTTGACGTCCAGAGTCATTATTTTTGGTCTGCTTTGTTGAGATGTTTTAATT
>CAEGAE010030828.1:0-19630 GCA_903067095.1 Girardinus metallicus | reverse complement strand
ATTATTCTAATTATTCGATACCAAAGTTACAGTTACTTGTTTTACTTGTAAGTTTTCCCACAAGTGTAAGTGTAAGTATTCTTACAAGTAAACCAATATTAATATTTTACTTTGGGTCTTATTCAATTACCCAAAACGTTTAAACTTCATTCTTTAAAACTTTTATGCCCTGAAATAAGGAATAATATCAACTGCTTTTATAAATCTGCAAGCTGGAAACTTACTTCCTCCTCTTCCAGGAATCCTGCTGTTCCTCTTTCATGACACTCTTTCTGCCTGACTATGATTTCTTATGATTAGATAGAAAAAGGAAGTAGAATTAAAGCAAGGTTTGTAGGCGACAAAAACAACACACACAGATTGATTTTATTGAAGCCTAAGTCAACTGTTGGGTCTAGATGTTACTTGTGTGATTAATTTTAAAGGTAACTTTATTTATTGTTACTTTTAAACTAAAATCTTCAGCATGGGGAAGTGGCATATCTCGGGTTTTCTTGACAGCTGTAACCGTCCAAGTGTACGAGCGAGGTTTAACACGCAGACCCGTGATGAACACGTTGTTCTTCTGCGTGAACTGCTTCGATTCCGACACCATGTTATCCAGGGGTGTTATCCTCTTGTCCTTTTTGGCCTTCTAGAGTTTCAAAGATCTAACCTCCTCGACAAAGTCCAAAATCGTTTTATGCTGGGACCCGACAGGAGAAATTTCCTCTGACAGGAAGTCCAGTAATTTTTCAATGTCATCCAAATCCTGCATGGCCTGAGTCTTTTTGGTCCCATCCTGAACATATTTTGTTCTAGATTGTTTGACTACAACGTCCAGTTCATTTGGGGAGGTGTGAATGCTAAGTTTATTCTGGTCCACCTACAAACCTTGTTGACCTGAACTCTGGTTCGGTTCCATTGGATATGTAAACTTTTAATTTTTAGAGTGTGGCATCATTATAGAATTGAGGTTTGACATAGGAATTTTAAAAATAAAATATGCTTTATTATTCCCAGAGTGAAATTAAATGTAATTAAATGCATCGAACATACAATAATGATTCAACAGAATGTATGTGGCTCATATGGGCAAACAAGTTACTTTCAATGACTATGTCAAACAGAAAAAAAGGTTTAATTTTGTTTCAACTTAATAGTAAAAATAAACAACTGAATAAAACTGGCAAGGCGCACACATTCAAAGTACAAAACTTGAATGATTCTCTTTACTCTTCACTTAAGTAGAAGGCTGAGTCAAAACTTCATCAGGTTTTTTCTTTGACTTCTTGTTGCATTTTGTTTTCTGAGCTTTTGTCCTCTTCAGCTGATGCTCTTCAATCCGCTGCTGCTTTTTCTGCAGATACACTGACACGTTGTCAAAGTTCACTTTATACAGGTGCTCAAAGTGGTTTGTTACACTTGTGAAATCTGTAACGAAAAATAGAGCATGTGTAGGTGAAATGCAATTTTACAGGATAAACTAAACCCCAGTGTCATTGCAGCTATTTCCACAAATGTCTTGAAAAGTCTGATCATGATTCATGCAAGCTTGGCTTTTTAAAAGTTGTTTTTCCAACCCTGCTCCTCAAGGCAACCTGCACTGCATATTTTGTGTATTTTCCTGCTTCAGAGTACATAATTTAAATTGATGGCTGATTAATGAGCTTTTTCTGAACTGCAATCACCTAAAACAGGTGTGTTAGAGCAGGAAAACATAGAGGCAGCGAGCCTTAAGGACTAGGCTTTGGAAACAAACTAAAGCTGCTCTTCCAGTAGCAAGTGGCTCTCTAACCAGTTAATGTGCGGTTCGGTTCTACCCCAGGTAGTGAGCTTTTACATGATTCTCTGTTCCTCTCCATTGCTGGTGGGATGTGAGCAGCAGCAGCTGCTGCTCACATCCAGCAGCAGCAGTTGTGCTCAACTCTCTGCTGTTGCAGCAACACTCAGCAATGGAGAAACCTCCAGGTTCTGGTTCTGATGGACTCAAATAAACCCAGATATTTCATTTTGTCTTATAGAAATGAATTGCTGGCCCAAATATAATGATAAAGACTGCTGATTATTGTGTTATACACATAAATATAATCACATTCTGGTACTTTAATTTTTTTTCAAATATGCAACCATTTAGATTTAGGCAGTGCAGTCAAAAGATGTAAACAAATATCCACACCTGAACCTTTTTTTTTAAATTAGAAGGAAAAATAAAATTCACATCACAAGCTAGTACTATTTAGTTCAGGTGTTTCAAACTGTCTCCACTAAACTGCAGTTCTGACAGAACGCTGACCACAACTGAACCGTTTCTCTTTTTATTACTGTCAGTTATTCAGAGAGAAGAGCTGCTAGCTACGCTGCTAAATCACAGTCATTCTGCTCCAAAACTTAAAGTGTCCCTGGCGCTGAGTGTGATTAAACTCATAATTACACTCCTCTATACTGAGCAGCTTTCTGACAGCAGACAGCATGTCCGCAGTCCACAGTTAAATTATATGTTTGGAGTTTTCAGTGACGTCAATCACGAGTCAATCAGTGAATGCGATTAGGTGTCAAGTCACTTTGGTGCTATATCTGGCTCGGTCCTGTGAGTTCTAATCCTGAAGTAGGTACGAAAATCTGAAAACAGTCAGGCATAGCCACTCTGGATCTACTAATGGAAAATTAATTTCGCAAGGCGGACCGATCAGAGGTGCTCTAGTGGAAAAGCATCTCAAGACACAGGACACAGCTGGTAATGAGGTGCTACAAAGATTTTAAACCTTTTCTTTAAGCAACACCTATAATCATATAAAAAATAAAGATTCAAATTTAGTTATTTGCAGATTGATATGGTAAATCTTATACAGTGTCCTCACTCTGCTATATTATCTGAATAGTCTTGACATAAGATTGATCAGCTAGTCTAAAACAGACATTACTCTAAAGCTATAAAACAGCTGGTGATGGATCCTTTATGGTGATGGATACTCGGGTCTAATATTTAGGCCTTTTAACACTGCAAGGTCCGGCCTGCTTCAGCCACTGTTGACCAAGCCTGATTTCCAGCCCTGCTTGTGTTTGCATTGAGCAGTGTTGTCTCAAAATTCCTGCTGAAGCGTCAGTCTCTCCAGAGACAATGGACACTTATTCATTCCTTATTGTTTGGCTCCTTCTATACCTGCTTATCAACAAAGAAAAAAAAAATTATCTCAGCTGTACACTAACTAACTAAATTAACTAAGACTCCGTTCACACTGCAGGTTGAAGTGACCCAATTCCGATTTTTTTGACATAGTGCGACCTATATCTGATCTTTTCATGACAGTCTGAACAGAACAGGTCAGAATCTTTTCGAATGCAACCTAGGCCACTAGCAAATCGATATGTATCTGATTCAAATGTGACCTAACATTCAGGTCGCATTCATCCGAACTGAACATCACTGATACTCGACAAATGTCACTATTCTGCGACCTGATACTCGCAAGCGTGAAGAAAAACAAAACCAAGAAATTTGGTATGACGGATTATAATGAGGACTAAATTGTTAATATGCTGCTCCGGTCAGACAACAACTTCAAATATACAAGCTATGCTCCACCATTAAACATCCATGTTTACTTTCGTAAACACTGAGCACTTCTTTTTATGACGTTTGGCAGAATATTGAGAACACTGGCGCTACTGCGCCCTCTACTGCGCATGCAGGACGCTTTCAGGTTGTTTGCCTGTTCAGACTGCAGAACACAAACAAGTCACATATGTGTGGCAGTGTGAACGGCCCTGGCAAAAAAATCCGATTTGACAAAAAAATCGGAATTGGATCACTTCAGGCTGCAGTGTGAACGCTGCCTAAATTACCTACACATGACCTCTGACCTGGACTCGCGCTTGATGCACCTGAACCACCTTGCAGAAATTCCTCCCCTTGGAAAAATGCAAGATAAGGAAAATCCGTTGTTCAGAGAGTCTTGCCCCCTTTTGATCAATTTCTATTGGAGAAATGCTCCCTGACACCAAAACTTTGTCTGAAGTGGCGCTTGTAAATCCAGTCTGCAGTGTAGCAGCCAGATCAACATTAAAACCAAGAAATCTGATTAAGCATCAATGGGTGTACATTCCGGTTCATGCAGACCAGGAAGTTGTAAAATTAGATATGCTCAAACACAGGAACCAGGTTTGAACCCAGGTTGGCCTGCAGTGCAAAAGGGCTTTTGTTTTACTTTACCATCCAAGAACTTATTACAATCAAAACTGTCCTCTTTAACATAAAACAAACTATTCTCTTTTCTTAGCAAAGGCAAATGACAAGACCATCTGTGCTGATCTCTATATCATTGGTTTATAGCAATCCACAATTTCACACATACAGTGACAACCTGCTGTCACAAGAGCTATGACCAGAGCCAGACAGCCAGAATCACTAAAAGCAGATTTGGCAGACTGTGTATATTTGTTTTAATCTCCCATGGTGTTAATAAATTGGTTTCTTCTTCTTACCCACACTATTGTTAGTGGTTTTTTTATGACATCTAGACTTAAAGACAGTGGACTTACTGTCAGTTGTGCTCCACTGCGTTCTGAGGATATCGGTTACTCTTCTGAGGTTGTCGTTCTCAGTGTCACACTAGAAGAAAAACAAATTTGTAAGCTGCCTATTTTGAAATAGATGGCATTACCAACATTTATATTTTCTAAACAGGTGAAAAGGAAATAATTTTTTTAGCTTAGTTAAATTCAGAGGTATACACATAGTACAATAACTGTACTCAGGGGTGGAAATTAGCACCCGCCACTGGCCAAATGTGGGTAAAAGTATGAAGTGGTTTGTAAATTGGAGCAACGCACCCGCCACCGTGGCGGGTTGACAATTTGAACAGAAGAAAAAACTGCATTCAGTTTTAATTTCTGTACTGGGAAGGACTGATTGTCTGGAGTACAGACTGATGCACATATTGTCCATGTCTGGCGGCCCTAAGCTGTCATAATTTAACAAAAAAAAAGTATATAAAATATAATTTGTATCGACTGGGACAGCCACTTGGTTGATTTTATTGACGGGAATTGGGCTTATCCAATGAAATTCCTCAGTCCTCCTTGGCCCTCTCCTGCCCTCCAAGGTTATAAATAGCGCCATTTCAGCTAACCGGAGTCAAAGAAAAGTGAGCGGATTTGAGACAGGGCAGGTCAGAAAAACTATGAAAATAAAAGCTAAAAAGCACATAAACCAATTCAGACAAATGTGTCAAACCGATATAATAATTACCACACAAATTTTGACCACTGGAGCAGATTCAGCAGAGGAGAAGGAGGGGGAATTAGTGATTCAGGTGTGTCCGGGTAGGGCACAAGTGTCAAACTCCAGTCCCCAAGGGCCGGTGTCCTGCAGTTTTTGGATGTGCCACCGGTACAAAACACTGGAATGAAATGGCTTAATTACCTCCTCCTTGTGTAGATAAGTTCTCTAGAGTCTTGCTCATGACCTAATAATTCTATTCAGGTGTGGTGCAGCAGAGGCGCATCTAAAAGTTGCTGCACACCGGCCCTTGAGGACTGGACTTTGATACCCCTGGAGTAGGGGAAGCAAACACCAAGCTAGCAGGCTGTCAGAAAAACACTGGGATAACAAAGGGATGATGATGGCCCATGGAAATGAAGCCTTGGCGCGAATTCAAACTGAAAGACTCTTCAGTCTCACCTGCATCATCCAATTGTCGTTAGATGATTCCAAGCCCGCTCATGCAGAGCGGGCTTGGAATGTGGGAATCACCTACCAGTCTGGGATAAATCCATTTTCCTATCTCTTCTCTGGGCCTTTTCCCTTTTGCAAATAAGCTTTCCAAGGACATCTGTTTCTTACTCATTTTGCTGCTTGTTGGCTCAATGTTGGCGCGCAAGACGTAACCGAGAGAATCCGGTTAAAGGATTTTCAAAATAAAAGATTCTTCAGACTCGGATAATACATTAAACGGAAATATTTAATTATTTCTTGTGTGGCCCGGTACCGGTCTGTGGCCCGGGGGGTTGGGGACCACTGCTTTAAAGCAAGTGACACCAACTAGTTTTCTGCCATCTGACACAAGATCATATTGATTAGGTTAAGGGTGTCAGAGATGGAACTTTCCAAGTAAAAAAAGCCACTTCCTGTTCTGAGGGGGCAGCGCTTAGATGACGTCAGAC
Organism: Girardinus metallicus; assembly: GCA_903067095.1. Taxonomy (NCBI): domain Eukaryota; kingdom Metazoa; phylum Chordata; class Actinopteri; order Cyprinodontiformes; family Poeciliidae; genus Girardinus; species Girardinus metallicus. The sequence goes on along the minus strand of CAEGAE010030828.1, from coordinate 13,486 downwards.
TATGACCACATAGAATAAGGTATCCAACCAGGATCACTCATGCCAAGTTTGGTGCCAATTGACCTTTTTATGTGAAAGTTATAACGTTTCGTTTGCATTGGCAAGTACGCCAAGTTCGTCATTCAGCCACACTCCCTGATCATATAGAAAAACTCAGTTTTTTTGAAGTCCCACCCCTTAACTGCATCTGACCAAAAATTAAGCAGATAGGTCGAAATCCCAAGGAGGAGTTTGTTAAAGTTTAAGGTGTGTAAAATTGAAAAATGGCCAAAATTTGCCCTTTCACCCTCTCTGCACATTTTAGGGGGTACCTCAAAGAGACTTTTTTTTTTCTTGATTTGGGGGGGATCCACCGACGTACAGAGTTTCAGATCTCTGCAATTTATGTTTTTTTCCATCTCATGTTAGAGGGTACTGTAGAGCAGTTTGGCCACGGCCACTTGTGTCTCCACTGTAATCCGAAAATTTTAGTTGGAGGACAATTTTGGGTGAAGTTTGGTGAGTTTTTGAATACTAAAGCCTCCAAAAAGCCACGTACTTTTCGGAAAAATAATAAGAAATTCTGCGATCAGAAAAGGCCTCTGCAGGGCTTCGCTGCTTGAGCCTAATGAACACACAAACAAACATTTTTTTACATACATACACATGCCTACATATATGCACAGACATACTTACATAGCACACCAATATATATTTTACCTCTACAAATGCATGGCTTCCCTATAAACGGCATCTCAAGTTATGATGAACAATCTTATGCAATATATGTTTCAAATAGCACATCTTTTAACAGTTTCTTAAATTGTCTAATATTTGGACTTCGTTCAAATCTTCACTTAAATTATTCTATAGCCTAACACCAGAAATAGATACACAGAAGCTTTTCAAGGTTGTTTGTATGGTTAAGATTTTTAATTTATATTCCTCTCTCTGCACAATATTTTAAATATAACAGAACTGAATGATTAATTCTGTGTAATAAAATTTGATCTAATACTTGTTTTGCTTTATATATAACTGCAACATTTTGTGAGATTTTGAATTGTACATGAGTAATGTGTGGTTTCCAAGTTAATTTATCATCTCAAATTACCTCATGGAATGTAATTTTATGTACCCTTTCAAATTCCACTCCATCTACTTCTATACACACATTTTCTGTGTACTTGCTAAATAACATAAATTTACATTTAATGATAGTTTATTCCAATCAAACCATTTTTTAAAATTATTTTATCCTTTTAGTCTTTCGTCTTTCTTTAGTACCCTGAGAGACACTACAAACAATGTTCAAATATTCTGAACAGTGATTGCCCAGCTAAAGAAACTGTTAAATAACTCTTTACACAATCTAATACCAGTCCCCTTATTTCTAGTTTATTGATTAATATATGACTGATTGTATCAAATGCTTTTGATACAATCAGTCTGATGCAATATTGTCTATTGCATCAGTGATTCCTGCAACTGATTCTATTATTGCTTGTGACGTTGTTCTATTGCCCGAAAGCCATATTCACTCTTGGATAGTATTTTGTATTTACTATTGGTTATTGTAGAGTTTTTCTAATTTTTTTTTTTGTAAATTGCAGCAAAAGTGAGACGGGTCTGTAGTTTGCAAAGCTGTGTTTACTCACAATTTTGTGTATTGGGATGACTTTAGCCATTTCCATCAGTTTGGGAAATGTACTAAGTTGAATTGAAAACATTTATAAACATGTTTATAAATGTTTTCAATTTCTGTTCTGAGGGGGCAGCGCTTAGATGACGTCATTTGACCCTGTGTGTGAGATATTTTTCATTAACTCAAGACCGACCTCTAAAGTCGGTCTCTAGAAAAAACTGATTAAAGTTATTTGCCAAAATAGTTTTCAGTATCATATGAGGAAATATTTTGGTAAAGTATGTCTGGAATGTTGCTTAATATATTCCAAATTCCCTTGTTATTGTTTTTATTCTCCTCTAACTTATTTTATAATAATCCTTTTATTGTAATCTTATTATATTAGTTAATTATAAAAGATACAAGAATAAAATATCTTGTGCATGTTCTGTTCTCTGTTTTAGGAATTTCCTGTACAGCAGGTCTGTATTTCTACAGGCATTTCTCAGACCTTTGGTTAACTCTGAAGTATTTTTATGTACCTGTGTCTTTTTTTATTCCTTAATAGGACAGTGCTTGTTGTATAATGAAGTAAATATATCAATTAATTTTATGCCTTATTTACATCTTTTCATTATGCATTTCATTCCGTTCTTGTGCCATTAATTCATTTTTAAAAACAATTATTGCTTCCTCACTACTAATTCGCTTTTGTTTTGGGTAATCCCATATTTACATTAGTCAATTATTGTCATATACAATAAAAACTGGAAGGTGGTCAGTGATAAACAATAATAACCCACTAGTTATCTTATCTAATGTTTAAAAAAAAGAAGCAAACATTATGTGCAAAATTAAAAATCTAGTTTAATATTTTTAAAAGAAAATCTTCCTTTGAAAAAAAGTTGACATTTATTAAACAAAAGGGGATTTGTTTTGGTTGCTTGAAAGTTGGTCACACAAGCAAAGACTGCAGGAGTCGTTTGGATTGTAATGTGTGTCACCTAAAGAAAGCATCCAGGGGTTCTTCACAATGAGCAAAAGGAGCCAAGAGCCTCTTCAGAACAAACCCAACAGGTTGACAACAAGGTCTCATGTCAACTTCTCAACTGTAACCACTCAGACATGTGGGCATATTGGGGCTGGTCATCATGATGATGCTGTTTTTTCTATTGTTGCAGTTAAAGTTAAAAGTCAAAAAGAGCAATAAATTTGTACAAACTTATGCATTTCTTGATCCAGGAAGTTTAGGTACATTCTGTACAGAAACCCTGGCAAAAAGCCTGAACTTAAAGGGCAAAAGGACAAATATTCTGCTGAGAACAAAGCGTCAAAATAAGATTGTTAATGTACAAGTTTTGTCTGGTTTGAAAACAAATGACTTTACAGAGCTGCCAGATGTTTTGACTCAACGTACCATGCTGGTTTCTACACTGAATATTCCCAGCAAAAAGACATTGATCAGAGGCCTCATCTTGGACCTGTTATGCTTCATAACATCAATGCAAATGTGGAACTACTGATAGGAACTGATGCTTCCAATATTTTAGAGCCCTGGGAGATGATAAACAGTGTGGATGGTGGACCTTATGCTGTAAAAACTAAAGTTGGCTGGGTCATAAATGGTCCTCTGTGCACTGGAAGCAACAGCAGAAATAAAATTGTCTGCACTGCTGTAACAGTCAACAGGATCTCTGTTGAGCATCTTAAAGAAATGCTGGTCAAACAGTACAATCATGACTTTAATGAAAGATAAGAGGAGAAAACTGAAATGTCCAGAGAGGATCTGCATTTCATGAAAATTGTTAATAACTCAACAAAACTTGTTGGAAGTCATTATCTATTGATTTACCTTTTAGGAGTGAAAGTCCCAGCATGCCAAATAACATCTGTGTTGCAGAGCAGCGCCTCCAGAACCTCAGGAAGAGACTTGAAAAGGATGCTCACTACAAGGAGGAATAGACTGCATGTGTAAACAACATGCTGCAACAAAGACATGCTGAAGCTGTACCAGCAGATGAGCTACAGAACGGTGATGGGCAACTGTGGTACATTCCTCATCATGAAGTGCATCATCCCACAAAAGGCAAGTTGAGCGTTGTACTTGATTCATGATCAACTTATAAAGGAGCATCTATGAACATCCAGCTTCTACAGAGACCTGATCTCACAAACTCATCAGGTTTAGAAAAGAGCCTGGTGCACTGATGGCCAACAGTGATGCCATGTTTCACCAGGTTTATGTCTCTGAAAAACATGTGAACTTTCTCCGTTTCCTGTGGTGGCAACCTGCCACCACAAAACCTGCACAGGAGTTCAGGATGAAAGTTCATTTGCTTGTAGCAGTGTCTTCACCAAGCTGTGCATTATATGCTCTGCAAAGAACTGCTGATAATGCACAAAAGTTTCCAGCTGAAGTCGTTGACACAGTCAAGAATAACTTTAATGTGGATGACTGTTTAAAATCTGTTCTTACAGAAGAAGATGCAGTGGATATGGTGAAGAGACTAACAGATCTCTACTCTAAAGGGGGATTCCTGCTTTCAGCATGGGTCAATGGGTCAGCAACAGTCGCACAGTGCTCATGTCAATCCCTGAGGAAAGGAGAGCAAAAGAAATCAGGAATCTGGATTTGGACACAGATCAACCTCCAGTTGAGAAGAGTACTGGGTTTACAGTGGTGTATCGAAACAGACGAGTTCAAGTTCAGAACCTCTGTGCAGGACCGCCCACAGACCAGAAGTGGCATTTATCTATTAGCTCACTGTATGATCCTTTGGGAATCCTGGCTCCCTTCAGTATGCCAGCTAAACTGTTGCTACAAGAACTTTGAGGCCAAAATTTGAAATGGGATGAATCCTGCTGATTTCAAGTTTTAAAGTGGACTGTTGCATCAAACCAAGCTCCATCATATAAAGCACAATTTCATCCTTTCTCTGACGCAAGTCAAGATGGCTACGGAACAGCAACATATTTAAAACTGGAAAAGATTAACATCTCACATGTTGCTTTCATTGTAGGAAAAGCGCGAGTTGCTCCTATGAAGCAAACTACAATTTCCATGCTGGAACTGACAGCTGCTAAAGTGCTGCAAAAAGAGTTGCAAATAAAATTTAAAAAACCTGTTTTCTGCACTGATAGTACAACGGTACTAAAATACATCTCCAATGAAACCAGAAGATTTCACCCCTTTGCTGCAAACAGAATTTCTGTCATCTGCGAAACAACAGATGTGAATCAGAGGAGATATGTTTCCTCCAAGGAGAATCCTGCAGATGACACATTCAGAGGTATGAGAGCTGAGGAGTTCCTCGAATGCAGAAGATGGATAAATGGACCAGAATTTCTCCACAGGTTAGAAGAGGAATGGCCTTAGCTGAATATGGATCACCATGCAATTCCTGCAGATGACCCAGAGGTCAAAAAGGACCCAACAGTGAGTGTTATTGTCAAGGAATCACAAATGCTACAAGCTCTTGAATTCATTATTTTTCATCTTGGACAAAGCTTAAAACCTCTGTTGCCTGGATTTTAAAGCTGAGAAACATCCCGATGTTGCTGCAACAGACAAGGAAAGAGTTTTCTATTGCAGACCTGAATAAAAATGATCCAGAAAGCAAAAGAAATAATTGGAAAAGTGGATGGAAGGATTCAAGAGCACTATAAAGAAAGAAAATCTGATTCCTGAATCCTTGGTCAAGGCAGAACTATCATGGATGATGGCCAAAGTCTTATTCAGTTTGCACAACAGAAATTTACAACTGAAATAGCTTTAATCACCAGTGGCCTTAAAGCAGTCTCCAGGAGAAGTCCTTTGTACAAACTTGACCCGATATTGGATGCTGGGGTCCTTAGAGTGGGTGGCGGGTTGAATAAAATAGCCATGCCGAAGTAAAGCACCCTGCAATTTTGATGAAGGATATGTGTCTACACTGATTTTACGCTGTCAAGACTAAGACAAAAATACTGGATAAGAAATGCAAATTCAGCTGACAGAAAAATCATCTCTCGCTGTATTTGCAGACGTAACAGAGGAAAGTTTGTTGAACAAAAGATGGCAGATCTGCCAGAAGAAAAAGTCCTGCCAACCACCGCTCCCTTCACAAACGTTGGAGTGGATTACTTTGGTCCTGTAAGTGTTAAAAGAGGACGAAGTCTCCTTAAAAGGTATGGAGTTCTTTTTATTTGTTCCACCAGCAGTGCAGTACATCTGAAAACTGCCTACACCCTCAATACAGATTCTTGTATAAATGCAGTGCGGAGGTCCATCTGTAGAAGAGGCCCCGTTTCCACTATCAAATCTGATAATGCCACAAATTTTGTTGGTGCAAATCGAGAGCTGAAAGAGAATTTGGCTGAACTGAACCATGCTAAAATTCAAAATACCTTTGTCCAGGACGGAATCAAATGGAACTTTAAAATCCCAGCAGCCTCTCACCAAAGTGGAGTTTGGGAGTGTCTGATTCATTCCATAAGAAGTATTTTAGTCTCATTTCTTAAAGAGCAAGTTTTGGATGACAAAGGACTTCAAACCATCTTTTGTGAAGTTGAAGTCAATTAAACGACAGACCCATTACCAAAGTTTCAGATGACTTAAATGATTGTGAGGTACTCACACCCAACCATTTGTTGTTGCTGAAAAACAAACCAGTTTTGCCACCAGGATTGTTTAACCAAAAGGATCTTTATTTCAGGAAAAGGTGGAAACAAGTGTGATACATGGCAGAGCTTTTCTGGAAAAGATGGCTTTCTGAGTACTTACCTCTGATGCAGGAAAGACAAAAATGGGCCTAAAGCACTAACAAATGTCTTATTCCTGGAGATATTGTCTTAATTATAGACTCTACAGTTCCAAGAGGATCATGGATGATGGCCAAAGTCTTGAGTGTAAACCAGGATGCAAAAGGCTTGGTGCGTTCTGTAAGATTACAAACAAAGACCAGTGTTTTGGAAAGACCTGTGACCAAACTTCTTTTGCTACTGGAAGCATCACCCTGAGGAATTAAGGACATATTTGAGGAAATAGCCTATTTTCCTTGTTAAAGTAATTGTGACAATATTCACAATTAGGGGCCAGAGTGCTGGAGCAATTTATTAGTTATTTCTTTATTAAATTAAATGTTGCTAGTTTGTTCTTGGCTTACTTTATATATTTTGTATTATTTACAGAGTTTATTTGTAGATTAATTATTGTTGATTTTATTTTTATTATTTGTTTTGCTAAGTAAGACAGAAAGAGCTGTGGCTCCATTTTTTCTATAAGTATAGGGATTGGTATAGGACCAGCATGCATTGGGTTTGGGTCCTATGGTTTTTTACCAGAGCAAGAGAGGCAGCAGGGAAACAATGAAAAGTTTGAACTTTGTTATTTGCTTGCCAAACTGGTGAAAATAAATCATACAGAGCAATCTTCAAGCTTGGACATTGAACTTCTTTTTCCTGGGTATAAACTTCATCCCAGTGCAGCAGTAATTGCTTATTGATGGAACTTTTATTGAATGTTTGGCTTGACAAAGAATGGCCACTACAAAATTCAGATTCTGTATGATAAAACATATTTTTTTTATATTTAATTAGTTCATATTCTGATACTGTACATTACAGTAGTGCTTGTTGAAAATACATTAATGCCATGCAGGGACATCAGGATGCAGAGTCAGAGTGAGGAGAGAGGAACAGAGAAGCAGGTAACAGATAACAGTAGATATTTTAATTAAATGTATGCGGTTGAAAATGACATGAGAAAAAAACATTTTGGCTCTTTTGCCTCAATCTGTGTTTTTGAACCTTTCAAGAGCCATGGTTCATGTTTGGAAAGTTATTGAATGACGGTTGGAAAGTGATACAACATTGACACGTATCACATTTTGTTCAAGAACAAAATGTGTTTTTTAGACGATATTTGTTGTCAAACTGCTGTATTGGACTTAAAACTGCTGAGTCTCATTTTACAGTGTGCCACCTACAGATGACAAAACATATACACGATATGTGAATTTATTACCAGGGATGGCACAGTTACTTTGAAAAACTAACTTGATTACTAAATGAAAAATCAATCCCTCAGCTAGAAAATGTGCATCTCTCTTTTCCCTCTGTTGTTTAAGTTTGTGTCGCTGGCATGTGACATAGCTCTCCAAGGAGAAAGAGGAAAGCAACAATATATGTTTATACTTTAAAATATGACAAATATAGTAAACAGTGACTTGGACATGTATTTTTAATTTGATTGTAGGATTGCAAATAGTACCGCATTAGATTACCCTCTAATGAAACAAGGGGTCAAACTAGAGTAACTTGTTACTAAGTAACGTGTTGATGACATCCTCATTTATGACATATCTGCTCAAACTATTTACGGATCTGTCAGGTTTGCGATATGTGTCCCCCAATGATAAACTCGTTTCTACGCCCTTGGTTCCATTTGTATGACTTGCATAGCTTGTAACATTTGATCGCTTTTCGGCATTAAAGCCTGTTTCATATTTAACCAAATCTCATTATTTCTCAAGGTAATGACACCGAGAAGTTTTGGTCGGGTTCCGAAACTGGTAAAAAGGACCTGGGTGGTGCACAGAGGGGAAAATGGGTGAGCTACAACAACATGTTTGTGAGTTTGCAGACATGGCTAGCTGCTGCTAGCTAGCTTGTTCTCTTTGTTTCTGAGTAGCCTTATATCCTTGCGCCTCCAGACAACCGGTTGCTGACAAAATGGTAAGGAAATATTTCTCCTGTGTCATATATCTTGGTAGTCCTGAACCTTCGAGTTATTTATTAATTTTCTGGGAAGACGTCGATGTTTAATAAAGATTTTTTGTGCGACTGATTGGTTTATTCTTTCCATGTGGCAAGGAGAGCCGAGGAGAGACAGAGTTGAGCTGTACGGCACGGGAGCTGCAGCAGCCAAAACACTACTCCATCCATTTTCTGTACACCCTTGTCCCTAGTGGGGTCGGGAGGGGTCTATCCTTAGCGAATGTTTCAGGCGAGAGGCGGAGTACACCCCAAACAGGTCACCAGTCTGTTGCATGGCTCACACATAGGGAGAATTTAGAGAGACCAATTTACCTGACATGCAAACTCCATGCAGAAAGACCCTGTGCCAGGAATCGAACCTTCTTGCTGCAAGGCAACAGTGTTACCAACTGTGCAGCCCTCACAGATATCAACTAATTCTGTGAAATTCAGTCCAGTTCAGACTAAACCAGTGGACCAGTTTCTTTGTGTATTTTTTGACCAGCTTCTTTGGTTATTATGTTTTTGTTTTTAAAATATTAATGCTAACACAATATAAATGAAGTAAATAAAACATCGACATAATAAAGGAGTTAGCTAACGCGAGCATCAAGACCACCACTGAATGCATTTGGATCATGTGCCAACTTCAGCGGCCGCTTCATCCAAACTATGAAAAACCTGACAGTTGACCTCAGAGTTCATGAGAGCCACTAACTGAAACACGTTCTGTCTGAGTGTCCACAGGAAAAACAATAAATCCAGGAGTTACAGTACTTTGAGAAAGTATTCAGCCCCCTTGAACTTTTCAATCTTTTGCCACTTTTCAGGCTTCAAACATAAAGATCTAAAATTTTTATTATTTTGTGAAGAATCAACAACAAGTGTGACCCAATCGTGAGGTGGAACAAAATTTATTGGATATTGTAAACTTTTTTAACAAATAAAAAACTGCAAACGGGATGTGCAATATTATTGGGCCCCGTTGCGTTAATACTTTGTAGCACCACCTTTTGCTGCGATTACAGCTGCAAGTCGTTTGGTTTTGTCTCTATCAGTTTTGCACATCGAGAGACTGAAATTCTTGCCAATTCTTCCTTGCAAAACATCCAGTGAGGTTGGATGGAGAACAACAGTTTTGAGCTCTTTCCAGATATTCTCCATTGGATTCAGGTCTGGACTTTGACTTGGGCATTTTAACTATTTGGAATGCTTTACAAATATGCTTATTTGTAAAGCATTCCACTGTAGATTTTGCTTTATGTTTGGGATAATTGTTGGAAGATAGATCTCCATCCGAGTCTCGGGTCTTCTGCAGACTCCAACAGGTTTTCTTCCAGAATGGTCCTGTATTCGGCTCCATCCATCTTCCTATCAATTTTAACCATCTTCCTTGTCCCTGCTGAAGAAAAGCAGGCCCAAACCAGGATGCTCCCACCACTATGTTTGACAGTGGGGATGGTGTGTTCAGGGTGATGAGCTGTGTTGCTTTTATGCCAAACATATCGCTTTGCATTGCGGCCAAAAAGTTTGATTTTGGTTTCATCTGACCAGAGCACCTTCTTCCACATGTTTGGTGTGTCTCCCAGGTGGCTTGTGGCAAACTTCAAACCAGACTTTTTATGGATATCTTTGAGAAATGGCTTTCTTCTTCCCACTCTTCCATGAAGGCCAGATTTGTGCAGTGTACCACTGATTGTTGTCCTATGGACAGACTCTCCCACCTCAGCTGTAGATCTCTGCAGTTCATCCAGAGTAATCCTGGCTGCATCTCTGATCAGTCTTCTCCTTGTTCCAGATCAAAATTTAGAGGGACGGCCGGGTCTTGGTAGACTTGCAGTCCTCTGATACTCCTTCCATTTCAGTATGATTGCTTGCGCAGTGCTCCTTGAGACGTTTAGTTTGGTAAATCTTTTTATATCCAAATCCGGCTTAAACTTCTCCACAACAGTATCTGGGACCTGCCTGCTGTGTTCCTTGGTCTTCATGATGCTCTCTGCGCTTTAAACACAACCCTGAGAATATCACAGAGCAGGTGCATTTAACCGGGGACTTGATTACACACAGGTGGATTCTATTTATCATCATCGGTCATTTAGGACAACAATATTGGATCATTCAGAGATCCTCACTGAACTTCTGGAGTGAGTTTGTTGCACTATTGTCTCCCACATGTTGATTCTTCACAAAATAAAACATGTTTTTAGATCTTTATATTTGAAACCTTAAAAGCGGCAAAAGGTTGAAAAGTTCAAGGGGGCTGAATACTTTCACAAATATAACACTATTTCTAATGAAGTTGCTAAGCTGCACCTCACTGATAAGTTGGTGGTATGTCCCCATCTTTCTTGAACCAAAGTAGAGTGTAATGCTAACCCATCAATTGAGAGAAGTTGTAGTCTGAAGACACTTATCCATGAAGGTCCTAGCAAGCAAGTATGGATTGACAGCATTGCCAGAGAAACGTATTACTTTAGTCAAAGTGGCACAATGAGAGTACAACTAAAGCAGGAGAATAATGAGAACGAACTAATCAGTAATGTACTAACACCCAGAGCTAGCAAAATCTGGATCAACTGTTGTTTTCAAATAGTATGAGCCTTTTGCTCAATTAAGTCAGCTGACTGTTCAGCTGCTCTTAGTCAAAGTGGCCCAAAAAGAGTGGAATTTCAACTGGCCTTGTTTTTTTTTTTTTTTTTTTTTTTTCAAAAAAATTTATAGAACACCACTCAAGGTAAAGCATCAATTCATACCTTTCCCAATGATGCAACAACTCTGACTGGACAAAACAAGAAATAAATACCAATCCTTTGACTGGTTTACAAGCTCACTCCATAATTAACTGCTACTATAACAATAAAATAAAGTAAAAATAAATAAAATAAATAATCAGAAGAAGAATAGATGTTAAAAATAAGATTATTAATTTGTATCTAGATTTGTGTACGATTGAATCCAACCATACCTCCCAGGAGTTTTTTCTGAATGTGTGGATTTGGAGCGGAACATCACTGGAGTCCAATAGCACCCAAAGCTGTCCTTTCATGTCAAAGCCTATGTCCATGGGACGGTGGAAAAGGTGGAGTTTACTGTGAAGCCTCAGCTTCTCATCACTGGTTTGCTCCAAGGTGAAAATGTAAACGTTCATCAGTCTGAGAACACATACAAAAAGTCAAAAGCGTATCCTCTATATCCTGGAAGTTCCAGAATTGGCTTTGTACTGTTAAAAAAAAAAACTTTTTCAGCTTCTGGTGTACAAGATTGTAAAAGACTGTAAAGAAAAGTTGACGTAGACTTCACACAATGTAACAAAAATAATGTAATTTTGGGTACAATTGAATGGTGACGAATATGGCAAATGGTATATTTTGTATTTGAATTCAGCTAGTTTACAGCGTAAATCTGAACCCTTTCAAGGGGTGGGATAACCCAGAGCTCATTAATTTACTAGGCTTTGTTTTGCTATTCACACACTTTTATTATAGATTTTGGGCAATAAGCTGCAGGTTTGAAAGAAACACTTGGTTATTTATCATCACCACAACAAGATCCATAACTTTGACTGTAAATGCTACAAGGAAAAAGAATTTTACATTTCGGACACTGCCATGTCAGCTGCAAATGTCCTACAGAATTTCTATATAACATGCGACAATTCTTTAGGAGAAGAAAGAGGGGCAGGACATAAGAATAAAGAAATCTTGAACCTTACATGCATATAGGCCTTACTTTGGAGATGACTACATTCGCCATAAAAATATGGTTGAAAATAAAATATGCCTCATAGGGTGCATTTCTCATTGGGTGAGAAACGCACCTACGTTTCTCATACGGTGCGTTTATGAACTTTTATTACTTGTAGAGCATGATTAGAATTCATAGCACTAAATAATTCTTTGTGAAATGTATTCCAGCATAATATGGTGGATTGGATAGGCTTGTCCATCCTAGGCTTATGTCTGCGCCACTGCATCCTACACAAGACCTGCCCAGCACTACTGCAGCTCGGCTGAGTAGGATATGACAGTGACAGCCAGCATTCAAACATGTTAACGGTTAAGTTTAGTGTAAGGGTCAGACTGTAGAAATGAATGAAATATGAGTTAAAGTCAATGTAAAGATAGAAAGACACACTTGTGTGTGCATGTGTGAGTAGAAAACAGATTTCCAAGGACTCTGCACTCACCCATCACACAACACAGCTACATCACGGCCACCTGGGGAACTGCAGATACGAAACACAGCTGTGTTCTGGAAAACAATGACAGATTTAAAGATTTAACTCATATTATACAGACATGAAAAGAAACGGCAATCTTTCATTAAAAGCAAATATTTTGGAAACTTTAAAAGGGCAATGTATGCATGTTGTTATTTATTTTCCATTTTATGGCCACTCTTATATGGCTAGGCAAAACAATAATTCTATCAATAATTATTGATATAATCATAATTAGAAATTATAGCTTCAAGCAGCATTGGTGGCCATCACAGCTCAGCGCCGCGGTTATATATGCTTAGTGGATATGATTTTAATATTACATCACACAGACAGAGAAGCAGGATGACTGACCCAACAATCTTTAGTATTTTCTCTGAGTGGGCAGAGCTTAGTGATGTCATTAATGTGCTCCCTGTCGATGCACAAAAAATCTGGTGCAGTTTGATTAAAATATCATGGAAAACTAACTGTTCCAATAACCTAGGGGATGCATCTCAAAATTCCAAAATAATCCTATTGGCATCTTTTGAGGTTAACAAAATGTCTTATATCCAGTTTGGTGCAAATTGGATGATGCATGTGTGATTTAAAATCAGCGGTATGCAAATGGCCAGCGATTGGAATTGCCATTCAGTCACACCCACGTGATTCAGCCACCAGCCAGTGTAGACAGAAGGATTTAGTTCCACGCTGTTCTGTCATTAAATACATGCCCAAATCTTTACGAATCACACAGTAAAAGGCAGTGTTGTGGTCAAGACCACCTAACCCGAGACCAAGACAAGACCAAGACTTTTAGGGTCCGAGACCAAGTCAAGACCAAGACTAGCACCTCGCGCAACATGACAGGATAAATGTGAAATATGATCAAAATTGCTTCTCAAATTGATCTGAAAGATTCACATTCCCATAAAAACACCTAGATA